>JAQGBT010000232.1:0-64944 GCA_034698585.1 Disparrhopalites patrizii
CCTCTCTCTTCCTCTCTCTTCCTCTCTCTTCCTCTCTCTTCCTCTCTCTTCCTCTCTCTTCCTCTCTCACTTCCTCTTTCTTCTTCTCTCTCTAGTTCTCTCGTCTCTTGTTTTGTTTTCTCACCGTCTCTCTTCCGCTCTCCATCTCTTACTCTGTCTCTCTCTCTTTCTCTCTCTCTAGTTCTCTCGTCTCTTGTTTTCTCTTTTCCTCACAATCTCTCTCTCCCTCCCTCTTCTCTTCGTATTTTCCTCCTTCTCCCTTTTTCTACTCTAATAGTTTCTCCTTCTTATCAGTTTCTTAATAGTTTTTCCTTCTTCCCTGATCTTCCTCTTTCTCCAAGGTTTGAATTCATGTCAATTTCTTCTCTTTGTCTTTGATTTTCTCCCTTCCTCCTTGATGCCCTCTCTTTCTCTTCAATTTCAATTCTCCTCAATTTTCTCTCTTTCTGCTCGTTGATCTTTCTCTTTTACAATTCTCCTATATTTCTCTCTCCTTTCGGTATATCTTCCTTTGCTCGATTTGTCTCCAATACTCCCCCTTGATTTTCTCTCTTCCATCAAATTGCCATTCCAGTAAAGAAGGTCATTCATTAGATGGGAGGAACGTGAGGAAAAGAAGAATAGGGGAGGTAAAAAGTAAAAAGTGTAACTCGCCAGAAATATATATGGTGTATTAGAGACAAGCAATTATTTTCCAAGATAATTACATTTTCTCTTCCCTGCCTTTCCACCAGGTACTATAGCCTACTCCCGGAATGACCCAAAGTGTGCATGGTGCAGGGAAGGAAGGAAACCCACCATAGTACTGACTTCCTACTTATATTCCCGTAGTTATTAAAGGCAGGAGGAGGAAGGTCTTACGGGGATTTCCTAAATGCTACATGCATACCAACTCTCACATCCTTTATCACCAGGGAATGAAATAAAGAGTCCCACATAAATGTGAAATGTGTGTTCCCTGGCATTAGAAACTTAAAAGGGGTGGAACAGCAGGACTCTTTGGAACCTCCGGTGAGCTCTAGTTTGTTGTAAAAAAAAAAAAAAAGGTATGCAGCACCAGTGGTTGGTGGTTGTAGTGGTTGTAGGATATTATTTTGGAGAAGAAGAGAAAACAGGAGGGAAGGAAGCTTTTAAATTCTGTCTACACGAGACATAATAGCCTTCATTAAAAGCGACCAGAATTTTGCCTTGGCAGAGCTAAAGGGGTAAAATGGATTTAATTAGCCATTTTCCCCTCTCCCCAATTCCCCACCCTTGGATATACGGTGGACGTTTGATTTTTTTTTTTGTTATATAGTACAAGATTTGGGTAGTCCCACAGGTTGTGGCCCTTTTTTCCACTAAATATAGCTAAATCCGCCGTCGCCAGTCATAATCATGTCATAATGTATAATCTCCACCATCCAAGCCACATCCTTTTCCTTGGTATGAACAGTCTTTTTGAGGTAGTCAAAGCAACGTGGTTCAATTTATGGGTGAATAAATAAAAGTTGTACAAAAGTGGTTGAGGTAGTCACTGTGATAGGAGTTTTTTTTTACCTCATTTTTTTTTTTTTGCCTTAGTTTTTTCACCTCTTGTCAAATCTGACGGTATATTTTTTATAGTACTTCCCATATTCCCAGTTCCCTCATTCGTCCCTTGTAAACTCCCCTCAATTAATTAGAAAAGAGGAAGCAAACTTTATTTTAAGGATTACTATGATTATAATTTGTTTTCTTCCAAGGTCTATTCCTGGGAGGTATACGAACTCTCATATCAATTCAGGTGGTCATATGTACTAAAATACACCTTTACCGCACAGGATCCACAGGAGGTGAAGATGTGAATATGTATTACAAGGATCTTTGTTATTATGAAAAGGGCAACAAATGCTATTATTTGGAGACTATATAGAGTAGGATGTCAGATTTGTTTTTTTTTTTAAAGAGCAAGGAAACCGTGTCAAGATCATAATGTGATCCTTTCCTATGACTACCTTTGAATAATATGTAAGTACACAGACAACAACGGGGGTATAATGGTATAATTTCTTGGCTACATTATTTTTACTCACAATCACCACAATATAGACGGAGAGAATGTTATTATTATGATACATGTTTTCCCCCTCGACTTCATCCACCGTGTACTCTGGCTCAGTCTTGCAGGACGTAACGCCATTATTATTATTTAAAGAACTTAAAGTCTCTATATAGGCCTTTAACAGTCTCTAGGAGACATGTTGATGTTGTGGTTTGAATTGTTGGGATGCTTAAAAATACAAATGTCCTTTAACAGGTAAGTAATTATACCTGTAGGTATATACATATGTGCAGGTGCACGGTAAATGTAAATTCCTTCCCTTTCTTCTTACTATTGTCCGTATACCTGCCATGCCAATGCAATTTTTTTCTTTGTCCATTTTTCTTTTAATTTAATCCACATTTAATACAGAAAACTGATGGTCTTACTTTTGTCTGTACAAATTGTATTAAGGATTTTCTTGTGAAGGCACAAGAAAGAACGTGTTTTTTTTACCTCTCTTTTACAATCTTCTGGCAATGTCACGTGTATTTTACAATGTTAGACAAATCTACACAGAAAGTTCTTTAAGATTAAAATTCATGGCTTTGACTGTGCTTGGCTTTTTTGTTTCGTTCTTGTCCTTCCCCTTTAGAAACGTGGTAAGACAATGGGAAGTTGAGGGGCTATACACGGTATACCACGTGCAGTCTTGAACGTGTGTTATATCTGTATATTTTTCAAGTAAATTTTACGTGGTTGACTGACTACACAGTTATTGCACTTGTATACTTATACATACTTTGGATGTGAAGCCAAATTACACCATTTTTGGTTGCGTCCCATTACCTCCTAAAGAGTATACTTTATGTATACTTACATACACATGTACTACTAAAAGAAACATTGACATAACCTTCCATGTTGTTTTTTTTGTGCCTACAAAATAATTCCCCACATGATAGAGATCTTGATGCGTTATTATTATATAACCCAAAAGGAATAATCATAACGAAGACAAAAACAATTATGAGAGGCGTTATTGTCCTACAATTATTACAAAATTCGCTTCTTTAATGTATATGACCATTAACAATAGAAAAGAAAATGTCTTTATTTTGTTTCTGCATTTCCCTATTAATATCCCTGTCTTCACCGCACGCGATTGAGACTGTGGGGAGAATGTGGTTGCATTTGTTGTAGGACTTTTTTTTTTAAATGATAGACATTGTGGTATTTTATTTTATTTTTGTCACATTCTACAGCTATCTATACCCAATGAATATTTTTATTTTCAGACATTACAACATGCATACATTGCGACACATTTCATTAGAAATTATTTCACCCGTGCAAAAGGTCTTTTTTAGGACCTTTTCCCCCCGGCTTGGTGGTCTCAATAACAATAAAAATAAAATGATCATTCGTGTCCCATCAACTATCCTTTGCACTTGCATTTTATTTGGTTACTTTTGAACTCTCGAAAAATTTGCATGTGCCGAAAAGTCATTTTCCGCTATTCACCACTTCCGTTTTCTTTACAAGCCCATTTGAATATAAATTGTTGTTTTTTTTTAATGTTTTGGTGGCTGCAGATATTATTATTGTTACAATCCTTACCATATCTTTCTCATTTCTCCCTTATTTCCTTATCTCTTTATGACCCTGCAGATGAATATGAAAAAGTATTTTAATAAGTAGGAATAGAATAGGCATATAAATATGTCTCAGTGAGACTATATGGTTTCCACTAATTTCTCATGATATGCATGTAAATACGTAATATTAAAAATTATAACGAAGAGATAATCATAAACTGCTCTTACACATACCGAACGACTTCCACGTTAATCGCACTCCCTAATCTAAATCCCCTAATGTTTGAGAAGGCTTGGTCAGTAATGATATGCCCCACATTAAAAAAATTATACGCATTTCCCGCCTCCCAAAAACAAAAGTATTTCTCATGAATGATGAAATCCATTAGAAATGTCTGTGGTAGTCACCGTGTGTACAAAAGGAGGAAACAGGAGTTGTTTGTTGAACATTTTTTAAATTTTAGTTTAAAAAAAAATAAAACTTTATTAGTCCAATTGCCGTGATTTTTTAAGTACGCTTCTGCTTTCAAGCGAAAATGAGTGGCGTCTCTACTCATGTGTGCACCTTTTTCCGTCATAATTTTGCGTATGCATGAAGGTACATTGGTGTATACACATGAATCCTATTATCATTATCAGGACTATCAAGAGTGCGGATGCTTGATAAGTCCTTTTTCTTCCCCCTCACATTCTTCATACAATTATTCCTATACATATGCAAGTAGTAGTTGTATGACTGTACAAAGTGGAAAAAATTAAACCTTGTGAGAAAAGGAAAGTGAAACGTTTATGAGCGCCGTTATCAGTGTCCCCAGAGAAGTGTGAAGGATAAAGGGGAGGAGAGGACCATTGCGGTAAGACTGCATTGGCTTTTTTTTTTATTATGTATAGCTAAATACATTACATACAAAAAACATCAAACTCCAAAGGAAAAAAAAAAGAGTTAAATATTATTAACTTTATTCTCTAAAGTGCATTCATTTTAAGTGAGGGGGAAGAAACGTGGTTTTCCCCATGTACATGCATTATATCCTGTAGCCACCAAATGACTCTCTTGCTTCAACTTCCTGACAATTCACAAGTCATTTATTTTGACTGTAACCATATGTATCTCACTATATGTACATCCATATACTTGTGTGTGCAAGATGCACATTTCTATTTGGGGACATAAACTCTCCTCCTCAACCCACAGAAAATGGAAGGCTAAATAGGCGGAAAAAAAAGGACATATAAATGGTTTGCTGAACATCGATTAGCCATACATAAAAATAGTCACGATTTCCTCCAAGACCACTAAAGCCTTTGGAATTAACTTTGGACTACAATAGGGGAGTTGTGGTTACTCAAATCCCTTTTGGTACTGCGTGTTTGTACTAAAAAAAAAATAGGTTTTTGGCTAGTAGTAATGGCAAAATACTAGAGGATTGAGGGGGAACTGGAAGATGTTGTAAAGGTACATGCGAATATATCGAGGACAAATCCTGTCAACTTTTTTTTGTTCCTGTCAATAAACATAAATGAGAGGGGAAATAGTAGATTTTTTTTTCCTTTTATTTTGGGAAGAAGGAAAAAAATCTACAACGAATTCAAACTTGACTGATTGCTTTACTCCTTCCGTTTCTCCACATGGGACAGCATGATGGACAGCTACATACGTTTTGTGGGGGCAGAGCTCACCTCGTTTAAAACGGGGTACTCAGAATCCATTTAAATGGCTCATGACTGGAAAAAAAATTGTTTACATATGGGTATTTGTTATATATACATATTCAACGTATGGATATGTACGGTAAAAAGGACAATGTGTTCAAAAGAAAAAATCATAAAAATGCTATTCTCCAAGAACCAATTATATAAACCCTTTCATAAAATGCCCTTTTGCGCATTTACCCTTCACATGAACACACAGAAAGTTGGGAGTTAACGAATTTTTATTTGTTGTCAGGGCAAGTCACAATTTATCAAATTGCATATTCACATTCTAAAAGAGTATAACGGTTTACTGGACCAAAAAATAACGGATTCCTTTCATAGTTCTTTGAGGACAATATCAGATATACTAAGAGATCAGAGATATACTATCAGATATACTTAGTAAGAGCGAGATGAGATGAGCTCAAAGAAGTGTAATCATCCAGTAATGACCAAGACAAAGAAAAATCCCTTTGGAAGTTTTACAAAGGATCCTGTCATTGTCTTTTACCCCTTTGATTCCGCACCAAAAAAAAAAAATCCTCACAATTTGCCATAAACGTAATACAAACTCAACCAGTAATCCACCCAGAATCCCCAGATCTACCCAGGCATTCAATGACACCGGAATGAAAAATGCTAAAAATAAAAACTAATAAACGTAATATTCCCCATAGATCCTTCGTAGATACCAAGGATTTCCTTGTTATTTGGAGAACACGGAAATCTAGAAAAGAATCTTTCACCCTTTGTAAATATCTGGTGATATTAAAAAAGGAAAAAAAAATATCACTCGGAATTTCCTGTCCTTCCCAAGGCGGAGAAAGGATGGTAATAATAGTAATGACAACCCCCACATTTTGGGCGTGCACGGAAAGAGTAATAACAATATTTGCACTAATAACAGGGAAGGAAAGAACAAGATTAAAACCGAAATGTTTCACCCCCCCCCCGGGCCAAAATTGAATGGTTTTAAGACACAAGAAATCACGGGATTGAGTGGGGAGGAGGAGAAGAGACGAGACGGAGAGAGGAATCACAGACGGGCTTAAGAAAACAAATACATCGTAAAGATCCTCTTTCTCTCCTTTTATGAATGGGAGTAAAAAAAAACGGGGGAGGAGGGGGGTCTTTTAAAGTTTTCGGGGTTGTAATTGCATTTCATACTTACTACAATCTCCTTATATCCGTCCCCCTTTATGCACGTCCGTACATGTGACTTCCCCGTCGGACTGAATCGGGCTTGAGTATACACTCTCTCCCTTGTTTTGTGAATTGAAAACATGCGCTTTTGAGGTCAATCGATTCATAATCGATCTATGAGTCCTGCTTTTGCGTCACGGACTACCCCCTTTTTCTTACAGCAGCGTGAAGCCCTGGACTTAAGACAACAATACTAAATGCATGTGTATACGAGAAAGCAAGGAAGAGAAAGAATGAAAGGAAGGACGGGAAGGAAAGTTTACACGTATAAATATCATCCTCAAAAAGAAGTCTATCCAAGTACTTTTTCTACATTATGTAAGGCTTGTAAAAAAAAATAAGTATTATGCAAGGAGAGAAAAAAAAAGGGAATGAATATTTTTCGCTCCTTCTTTTTACTTGTTCCATATACATATTCACTTCCTTATAACTTCCTCGTGTGTACAAGTGCGTGTCTGTGTGCGTACGAGTAGGAGAGAGGGAGTGCGTTAGCCTGTGCGTGAGGAGTGCATGTGAGGGAAGGGTTGAGGGGAAACATCTTTCCCCTGTTAATAAAGGAGGAGAAGAGTAGTAGGAGGGAGAAAGGATGATGAGAAAGTTCATCCCAGCCGTGTGTAAAGAGAAAGTCGTGGGGAGAGCGGAGTATCCGGGGGGCGGAGGTATACATATACACCGACAATTCTACTAATTGTGTTAAGGAAGTCAGGGAGACAGACAGACAGAGGGAAGAAAGGGGGGAAATATAGAGGGAAATCTGGAGAAAGGCGAGACATCCGAGGAGGTAGTCACCCAAACTTGGGAAATTTCTAGTATCAGGCTGTACAAGCCCCGCTATTCTGTCATCATTATCTCTTTACCTCACACTGTACATTAACCTTTCCTTCCTTCCTCTGGTTCCTCCTCCCACTATCACCTTCTCCCTTCCCCTCTCTCTTCTCCTCTTCCTTCCTTCCTCTTTCTCTTCCTTCCTTTCTGTCTCTTGATGACTTTCTCTCTCTGTCTCTCCCTTCTTTTCTCTCTTCATGACTTTCTCTTTCTTTTTCTTGCTTTATTTGTCTTTTTATAAATTTCTCCCTTTCCCTTCCTTCGTTTCTGTCTCTTGACAACTTTCTCTTTCTTTTTCTTGCTTTATTTGTCTTTTTATAAATGTCTTCTCTTTTTCTTCCTTCCTTTCTGTCTCTTGATAACTTTCTCTCTCTCTCCCTTCGTTTCTGTCTCTTGATAACTTTCTCTCTCTCTCTCCCTTCGTTTCTGTCTCTTGTCAACTTTCTCTTTCTTTTTCTTGCTTATTTGTCTTTTTATAAATTTCTACCTTTCCTTTCCTTTGTCTCTGTCTCTTAACAACTTTCTCCCTCTTCCTCTTCTTTTATTTCTGTCTCTTTATAGCTTTCGCGTGCTTCCTGTCTCTTACAACATTCTCTTTCCCTCTCTTGCGCCCTTTCTATCTGTTTTCAGCTTTTCCCTTACCTTTCTTTCTATTTCGAACTTTCTCCCACCTTTTCTTGTGATCTTTCTCTCTGTTTTTAACTCTCTCCTACCTTTTCTTGCGTCCTTTCTCTCTATTTCAACTATCTCCTGGCTTTTCTGGAGTCCTTGCTCTCTATTTTCAACGTTCACCCACCTTTTCTTGCGTCATTTCTCTCTATTTTCAACTTTTTCCTACGTTTTCTTGAGTCCCTTCTCTTCATTTCCAACTTTCTCTCTCTTTTTGTTGCTTCATTTCTGTCTTTTTATGAATTTCTCTCTTTTTAATGCTTCATTTCTGTACCTTTATAACTTTATCTCCAGCGTCTTTTCTCTCTATTTCCAACTTTCTCTTTCATTTTTCTTGCGTCCTTTCTCTCTATTTCCAACTTTCTGTCTCCCTCTATTGCTAAATTTGCATTTCTTACTCCTTGTCTTCCGTTCTATTTCCCCTTAATCTGTTCCTCTTGCATCCTTTCTTTCTCTCTCTCCCTCCGCACTTATCAGCACTTTCTCTCTGTTCCTGTTTGCCTGACTTCCACACTTTTATTTTCTGTTCCTCTAGCTTCCGGTTTTACTTCCAGTATCTCTTCCCCTTTCGTCCACATTCTCCGACTCTTTTGCTTTCCCTTCTTTCCACACTTTCTCTCTCGTTCTCCCTCTCCACTTCTTACCTGTTTGCATTCCGCTTTTTTTTCTCCTTGTTTCCCTTTGCGCCTGTCGTATTATCTATTTCCCTTTCCTTTTCCATATGTTCCTGTTTGTTCATTGTCTCCCTCTCTGTCTCGCGACTGCTTGCTCTAGCCACATGAGAATGAATGGGACACTGAGAGGGCTTGGGAAACTAGGGAGCTTACCTCGAACAGGACTTAACACCTTGTAATGCACAAATGATGACGAAAGGGAGGAGAAAGGAAGGCAAAAGGAAGCATTACAACATTCTCCGTCTCCCTACTATAAGCTCTTAGCACGACCGGTGCATGGTCCCCTCATAACTTTTGATGACGGATGAGGATGACAAGATAGAAAAAATACTTAATTTGTCTCCCAAACCAAGCCAGTGCGACTCCAACCTTGTGGAGAGACACATGTGTTGGAGGAGAGGCCTTCTCTTGAAATAAATGAGCAAAGTTTTATTGGGGGTAAAACCTTGTGTGGTGGAAGACAAATAACATATGTATAAATGGAAGTTCCCAGTATTCCCCTTGTTCTTCCCGTTTTTTTTTTTTGGACCGTGTTTACTCTTTGCGAATCTATGCATATACCCAAACACGCATGTATAGGGTCTTCTACTATAGTATATGAGGACTGATTACAAGGGTTTGGTATACGGTCCTTCGAAGACTTTGAGGTGTTTACTTTTAATACGTTCATGAAGGCCCTATTTCCGGAGAAAGGCCATGATGAGTACTTACAGTTTAATTACATTGTGTGTACCCCAGACACAATTCCTGGTAGGGGAGAGCTTACTCAACCACAATCATAGGAGAGTCTCTCCCCTGGAGAAAAAAACAAGCTTAAGTAAAGTTCCAGGAAGATGAAATGAAGAGCCTGATTACACCAAAAGAATGAAACTTTTTTTTTCCTCTGTGGTAGGTTTAGAAGCTGGAAATGCAAATGTGGAAGTTTTTACTTGTTGTCACACCTCCTCGCCAGAAAAAAAGGGAAGTGAAACTTACTTTCTGTGATTTTGTTTAGCCGCAAAACATCTTCAGGTGTGATGACTTCTTTCTTCAGGAGTTGTTCCTCTGAAAATAATAATAATAAGTTGAAAACTTGGCTATGTTTAAAACTCCGCAAGAGAAAGGACTGGAATGAGACCAAAACTTTCCCTCTATTCCTTCATGTACTCTTCACCATATTTATGCATATACTATTCTTCCTACTGTCCCCTTTATTTCAGTAGTCCCAGATATTGCGCGTGTCATGTGGAACTTGGAGGAACTATACACTGACATATTCTTCTAAAAGAGTTTACCTTTTTTGGTTTATGAAAACAAAAGCTTGTGGCACTTTTTGTGACCAAAACATAGAACGGTTAAGTGCTCACTTTTTTTTTCTGGGCCTGACATCCTCCACGAACCCTTTAATTACTATATGCTTTCCTAGGTACAATATAGGACATAGCTTATGGGAAATGAAAATGGAAGGGAAGTAATAATCATAATGCGAAGGTCAAAAGCAAAATCATGAAAGTAAAGATAGAGAAAAAAAAAGTATAATAATATACTTGGAAGTAATGTGAATAAAACAGAAGTCGGAGGGCTGAAAGAGAGAGAAAGAGAAGTTGAAAATATAAATGCCACAAATAAACACGCGATGAATTCATGCGAACTTTATTTGCATATATTGGCAAGTGGCAGCCCCACTTTCTCCTTACGTGATACTGGGAACACGCACACGTGTTTACTTTCTCGGGATTTTTTTTTCTACTTCTTCTTTTTTTGTCATACAAGTGCTTCTACGTACGCCGAATAAGTCTCTCTCCTTCTTTCTCTCTCCTTATTATCCCCCCACAAAAAAAGCAACAACAGAGGCAGCGAGGACAGGGCAGAACACCATTCTCACGCGTATTTTTACCATCTATATGGGTACAAACTAACACAAATATAGGAACAAACATCTCATTTATGCCTGGGGAGTACGTAGGGAAGTGGATGAAAGGAAAAGCAATAATAATTAATAATATCAACAACTGTTCTCCACGGAGAAAAGTAACGGAGTTTGGACCTACAGCAAAGAGATGCAAAGTGTTTTTCTTTGTAAACAAAGCATTAGTACTGGAAATGTATACAATCCCAGGCTTGCCTCCCACATGATTCATATACGTTCTTACAAATTAGAGGAATTGCCCAGAAATGACTAAATATTTTTTTTATGTTACCTGTAACAGCCGCCTCCGTCTTTGATTTAGAAGACGGGTTGAAGAAATTCTCATTCGGTTTGCTTGCTACACTAGTCATTTTCACTGGATTTGCCACTTCTACTTATTTATATTAACAATCAAGTTCTAAGAAACTACCAAGATTACCAAGACACGTTAGCGGGTTCAGTTATTATAACTTTCCTGGTCTATATGTATATTGATGGAGAAAATCCAAAGAATTGTAATATTCGGGCGAATTTGATTTTTAGTAGTTGGAATTCTAGCTAATGAACACCGACCATTTATGTGTCAGTTGGCTTGGAAACGACGGAGTTGTTGATTTTATGTGATGGTGAAAGCACACAAATGATGATGTCCCTCCAATATTTTTTTTCTTTTCTCTTTGGAGCCGTGTTGGATGTAAGCTAATGGTAATTTCACGGACAAAAAAGTACGGGGGGTTAATAGGATCCCAACATTTGGACTTTCCCTTGGTTAATGTCCAGAATTGCCAAAAAAATTGTAAGGTTGAAAAGACCTTAAAAATCAGCTGTCTTCCTTCACGGAGAGCACGAGAAGCACTTTGATGAGGAGAAGAGGTCTTCCATCGACTGTCGGCAGGAAGGGTTGAGCAGCCCAACTTAAATGAAAAGAGACAACCAAAACAAGTCAGCACACATGCACGTACAAGAGTTCCTTTTTTTTTTTACTACCAGCACTCTCTCTCTCTCTCTCTTTGGTCTGGCAGTCGACGCAGAAGTCTCGCACACTTCTTCCTTCTCTGAGGGGAACTAAAGTATTGGTGCTTGTGGTGGTGGAAAGCCGTTCTGGTAGTAGTAAGGACTTGTAAAAAGAGTTTTTTGCATCTACAAGAAATGGTGTATTTTGTTTCTGCTTGTCTTGTTTTTTTTTATTTGGAGAACAGTTTCCCAGATCTTCCCCCTAATGAAGGTATGGAGAATGTACATAGGAAAATCCGTCGTAACAGTGTGCAAATAGTGGAAGTCTCTCACAAAACTCACATTGAAAAATCTTAGCAGGAAAAAAAGGTCCATGGAAATGGGGAATAACATGTGAAACGTAATAATGGGGTTCCATATAGTCAACAGAGAAAAAGGGAAGTTATTTTCTCCGAGAAAGTCCTTTTTGGATGTATTTCCCTTCTGGCAAAATACTCACCCTTTTGTAGAGTCATTTATTTCACCCACTCCTCCAGTAATCTCCATTACTTTTGATCTTCATTTTCCTCACCCCCACACAGCCCTTTTTAGCCCACATCCTTCCTTACCCCCTATGTCAGAGTTGCTGGATGTTCCGGGAAATAAATGTCCATATGTGTATGTAACGACTTTGTTCAATAATAAGGGCATTTGTACTAGGATGGAATAGGAATAAGAAAGTATTCTAGGCCTTATATCTTTGTATTTAGAGGGGCTTTGATTTCTTATACTATTCTTTCATGATTTCAATCCACCATTAATATTGATTCGGATTTAAAATTCAACTTTATTGGGGAAACCGACCCACTCGTTTTTTCTACCGTTAGGATTCATTATACTATAATATAATGGGATTGAGATGCAGTGTATGTGGGTATGATTGAATATTTTTTTTAATTAATAGTCATTTTGCGCCCCAAGTCAAATAATCATATATGCGGTTTGATTATATACGTCCGCGCAATTCCATTATCACATTTATAATTGATCCCAGATTAGATGACTTCTCGGGCAAATATCTACAGTTTTATAGTTTTTTTCCAGGGAGGTTTCATGCATACCCGTGTTTGTCCATGTATAATGATCCCAGCGTGTCCATTACCACGGAGAAAGTCAGTAAACACCTGTCAACAACTTATGAATAAGTCCTTGGTATGGATGTGAGGGAATGATGGAACCCAAATGAAATTTTTCCCCTCTCCTTCCCTGTCATTATTGCGGAATTATTGGATCCGTTAATACACAAGTCCATTAAAATGATGTCGGCCTTCAGTGCGGTGTGGGGAAGGATTACTCGGGGAGGATTATGTGATCATTTTTCCCATCACCGCACAGATATTATTTTATTTATGAAGATATGGATATGTACATACATAGGTATGTATATACAATTTTTGATACAAAACATTCCCTGTCCTAAAAACTCATCTCTGATCCATACACTGGAAGTATATTACTCACATACATATTTTACAGACATAATAAAAGGACAACCCTTTGCGGAAAAACTGTGTGTGACTGAATACTACAGCCCAAGCTTTACTAACCTTATCATTCTCATGATGCCAATCAACCCTAAACTATATGGGCTTACTGGAATACCTCTAAAACCCAAGGTGATTTCCCCCTACCGATGTTTCCCTACCAATAAATTTTTCAGGGACTTTCATATCCTCCCAGGCATGAGGGTACCCACCGAGAAAAAGAGATAAAGGATTACAGATAGGGGGAAAAGGATATATAATAGATCTAACTATTATAGTGGATCTCAATTATGCATGGAGGTAAAAAAAAAAAAAAACATACACGCGATTACTTTGTATTTATATGATCAAAATCATTGGTGTCCGCGTGTGGTCATCCACCATGAATTTATTAGTACTGTTACCACTCAAGCTAATTCACTCCTTGTGATGTGCGTATATATTGGGATAGTAGTAAATAGCATTGTCATTCCAGGTTGCCTTCAAAGGAAAGCGTGTTTCCCTGCGTATACATGAAGCAGAAATAACCGATTCGGACATGTCCTACTACCACGAACAGGCAAATGAACTGGGATGTATTTAAAGTTTTAGTCATGAAATGTCCCTGAGTAAATGGTTTGTCTCAAATTTATTTTCTTAACCCCCCGAAATGCTCCTCTACTCGGAATGGTCGTCTAAAACACAGGATGGTTTGTGGTGGGAAGTTGTAATGAAATATAAGGAACTAAAACAAGGCTTTATTAGTATTCCTTGAGAACATCTAGTATTTAGTATTTACACAAGAGCTCCGGTACATTACAACGTTTCCAGAATGGAGACGGAAGACATGGTATCCAAAATGTAATAGTAAAACAGTGGAAGAAATAATTGAACTCATTTAATCATTCCTGAGATGATGAATAATTTTTGGGGAATATACAGGATACATAACATTGCTCCTGGGGTTATCAACCATTGCTTTCTCCTTCCTTTCTCCCTCTCGCTCTCTCTCTTTCTCTTATCAAGTCTGACGTCAATTCAAAATCATCGTGATGTGGGGAAAGTAGTACAACATGCGCCGAACAAGTCTGGGGGGAAATGATAATTAAATTTTAAGCCTAAAAGCCTCAAGTTAGTCACCGCGAAGGAGATTCACTCGTAGGTATTATGTACCATGGAACATATTCCGGATTTTGATGGCTTGTACAGGCTATAAAAAGAACAAATAAAAGTTACATGCACATCCTTTCCAGTTCCTCATCGCCTTCACGAGGACTTGGGAACAGACGTGCTTCTTCTGGCTCTTCCTCCGGCAAAATTTAATCGCTGTATGGCAGCATTAATGCTATATAACCGAATTTTCACATGAATGACTAGAATATGACATGAAACCCGGATTTATGAGGCATTCCGAAATGTCTTTTCCCTTCCAACTCGCATATTTATAATTGAAAACGTCCCAAGTTCTAATACAATCACGTACTTCTCGAGAATGTGATTTTTATGTATGGGTAATGTGTATATACATAGACATGTAATACCAACGGGGATAAGCATTTAAAATCGATTTAAAAATATTAGTTTAGTATTTTTCATACATAAGACCCTGTCATGTAGGTATAAACTAGAGGAAATATGCGCGTCGGATTTCACCGAATCTGGCACGTTGCATTTTGCAAGAAATATATTATGTAACAAACTCTCGCTCCCCGGATTAAATTTTAAATCTTTACTTCTCCCACTTCCTGGCATAACAAAGAGAACAAAAACATTCTGTTGGGGTGAATAAACAAGATATCATTTTTTATGAAATTTATTTTAGCCGTTTTTGCTTTCTGAAAGCCAGTAATTATTTGACTTACATGAAATTTAGCTAATGTATGCGGAATACCAGCATCTACATTGGGTTTTTATGGTTATCAACCATTGGCTTTCTCCTTCCTTTCTCTCTCCCTCTCTCGCTCTCTTTCTCTCATCAAGTCTGACGTCAATTCAAAATAAAAACCCATTGTAGATGCTGGTATTCCACATACATTAACTAGGTTTCATGTAAGTCAAATAATTATTGGGTTTCAGAAAGCAAAAACGCCGAAAATAAATCGGTTTTTTGGCCTTGCATTTTATTTTGGAGAGAGACTTTTGAATTAAATCATATTGTTAGAATGGTTTGCAAGTACATAAATTTCTGGAAAACCCACATGAATCATAATGTAAAAAACACGTAGTCACCTTTAAAATCACCAACTGTCACCATTAGGCAAATCGATGTATTTGACTATCCGAATATTTTGATTCATTGCTACACACAACCTCAAAGTTGTTGAAACGCATATAAACTTGAAAAATGACATTCCAGTGCATTAGAATTGGAAAAGAAATAAAAAGTCTCATGGGCACATTTTCAGAAAAATTAATTTGTTTCGAAACTAGGTCACCATTAGACGCACTCACCCTATCATACACATATCTCCATATTACTGATCCTATTTACCCTGGCTTTGAAGTAGCCATTACAATTTTGGCGTAATATTAATTTCATTTTGACGTATAATTTTTCCTCCCGGGGAGGAAACTTTATTTTAAAAAATAAAATACACACAAATATTTTTTCATTTCATATGTACAGAGATGTGGACAAAGTTTTTGAAAAAATAAACCATCATGATCATGAGCTAACTACTAGATGTAGTAGCCGCAGCCGGTGGTTTCGAATCATCCGATTTGACCACCTTCAAAGTCTTCCCCTCCATCGTGGCTCGGTCCTTGGCTGACGTTTCAATGTGTTCATTAATGGATTTTGTGATGGCCTCCCTCAGGTTATGTGCTTTCTTGGGAAGGGCAGGTCGATCTAAAAGGAACAAATACAAATCCAGGAATGAGTACCATCATCTGACAATTTCTAATAGAGACATTAAAAAAATCATTCTCTCAACTGAATTATTCATTTCATGCCAACCAATTTAAAATTCCGGGTACAATGAAAAACGTATACGGAACGACCAAAATTGAAACAACCTCCTTGTTTTTAAGCTACATAGATATACTTATTCCATCAAATCAAAAGTTTAATACAATTTAATGCAGCTGTAAAAAAGAATTAACTCAAATCTCAAATAACCATGCTTTCCAACTTACTTTTCTTCTGAAAATGTGCATCACGCTTTTTGGAAATTGTCTTATTCTTCACCCCCGCGGGAAGCTTGGCCTTCACCTTTAATTTCCCTTGTGGCATGATTCACTATTTGTTTTGGACAATTAGATAGATTTTTATTTTTATTTAACTCCGATTTCACAAATTTTAGATGAAAACGATTTGTTTTTTCGATTTTCGGATTTCTCAGTTCACAGGTTTTCACAGCAAGCACATGCTAGAATCAAAAAATTGCGGGAGAAGACAAGTGTGGACACCTAGCGGCTATGCTTCGGACTGCTTACCAATCTAAATGTTAGCCGCATTTTCCTCTGTGCAAACGTTTTCTTCAAAATTCTGGCTTCTTTAATTCGAGGATTTTCTTCCAGTATAATGTTAATTTTTCCGATGTTTTTGGAATCTAAATCAATTTATCTGTTGCTCTTCCAGTTTTTCACTGATCCTTCTTCGCGGAATAGGCGGACACTAACTTGGCGGACCCGCCGGACGTGGCGGAACGGACATTAATTTGACAAACTGACGGATTAGAAATTAATATGGCAGATGAACGGATAAGGCATAAATTAGGGTCATCTTATATATTGCTGACAACAGAGAACACTGGAGTACCCCATGGAATATTTATACAGTCGATTCTCTTTATAACGATTCCCCTTAAATCACTAAATTTTCCAATTATAGAGAAAAACTGTTATAAAGAACTTCAATTTGTATACTAAGAATTGGAGAAAGTTTTTGAGGGGAGCATTTTCTGCCACCGTTATACAGTGAAAACCGTAAGGGAGTTCACTATTAGAGAGAATCGAATGTAATAATGTAATTTGCTAGAAAATGTTGGTAATAAGGATACACCATGGGATTTGGGAATAAAGAGGCTATAAATGAAATGGCTATAGGAATTATAGAAGAAAGAGACAACATGTGTATTATTATATACATATTAGTATACAGTGGAGTCTCTTTATAGAAACACCCAACGGAACCAGAAATTTTGCTGTTATAACAAACTTTTTAATGCTGTTATATAGAATGTTGTTATAAAGAGACTCCACTGTACATCTACTTAAAAGTTAGAAAACAAATGTTTAACAATCTATTCTATACATTCCAAGATCTGAATCGTGCTAAAAAAAGATTTAAAAAAATGTAAACAAAGCCCAAATACTCAAGTAAATAAACAAGCACAAGGCTGCGGTTTTAATTTTTTGAAGCGACAACATGAGATTTAAAATCTCTACCAAATGTCCCCGTTATAATCATGACATTAAAATCCTACAAAATCCCATGTCATCCCATGCAACCACGTTGAACAACGTTTCCCCCCATCTATTTCTTTTCACAATTATCCCCCTAATTATGTGTTAAAAGGGATTTCATCGCCCATTGTCCATGCGGTCAGAAGCTATGAACCAGTATTTTTCTTCAGTTTTATTATTATTATTATTTTATGATTCTTTTAATTTTGGAATTCGGTATTTTTTATGAGAACTTATACCCATATAATAATTGCGTATGCCTCCAGATTAAATATGTAGCTATACACTATACATGTACGTGTACATCCTCAGTTTGTATTCTGTATAGATGTTATACAATTAATCCCAATTAAAGGGTTGGGAATGAATAAAAAAA
This sequence comes from Disparrhopalites patrizii, assembly GCA_034698585.1. Taxonomy (NCBI): domain Eukaryota; kingdom Metazoa; phylum Arthropoda; class Collembola; order Symphypleona; family Sminthuridae; genus Disparrhopalites; species Disparrhopalites patrizii. The sequence continues at coordinate 17,794 of JAQGBT010000232.1, forward strand.
AAGAGCATGACAGATGCCTGCACATGATCATTTAAAAAACATTCAGGCAGTTATTTCAAGGCATAAATAATAATGTAGGCCTTAAATAGGGAAATCAAAATAAATCTCTTGGGAACATCAACTCACAGCCTTGTCGGGATTAAAAGTGGCACATTTGCTATTATGTGGGATGTGGGTTATATGTATATATTTTTCTAAATGTTTTTTTTTTCGTTTAAACGCAGTCACTTAAGTATACATGTTTATAATACCCCCATTTTTTGCTCTTACCAGATTCGCAATTAAATGACATGGAGAGAACATATCAACATACATACATTTGCATGTATATCGTACTTAATATGGCAAAGTCCTTATTCTTGTTTTTTAACGACTCCCATCTTGATTCAAGGGGCAGAGGATTTACTAGAAACAATACTAAACAACACTTCATAGGCATGTTGTTAAATATGCTTACGTTTTTAGCTTAAAAATAATTAACAAAATGTATTTTTAAGCTTTCCCAAGGAATGTCATTATGTAAGGGCATAATATGCATTGTACAGGGAATGAGTTTAAATGGGAGATTTTGTTTAAAAAAAGCTGTATTTAAAACAGTCCATACATAATTGCTTTTTATGAGAACACATTTTATTTTGCAGGGGCGTTTACGTTCTCCTTCTTCCCTTCTTTTCCATGTAGTAAACGAATGAAAGGTTGAAAAATGCTCATACATATGTATAAATGGTTGCCTTCTAAACTAAAGAGATATCTGTAAAATGTGTAGATACTTGAAAAGATTTTTTTTTTGAAAGGTGGGAGGAAAGGAAAAGCACATTTTGAGAAGGGAGAATCAACTCTTGTGATTGTAATTTACAGGCAAATGAGAACTCCCAAAAAAAAAAGCTTCTTTCTCTCTCTATCTGTATATGTACTATTAAAATAATTAATGCACGGAATTGTTTCTACGTGTTTTTATTCATTGCTGTAAACACTAAAATTTGCAAGTTTGAGCAGCAAAAAAAGATGGTGTGTATGTATGAAGATGTGGGAAAGCCCCAAATAACACAATACCCCCTTTTCTCGTCAATGTGCGTCTAATTTTGGTCAATTTTTGAAAAAACGGACGATAAATAGAATAAAACAGCACAAACAATAAAACATCATGTAAATATAATTACAATTTACAATGGTTCGTTTGCACAGTTTCTTAAAGACGGAAACATATATTAGGTCTTCACGCCGTATGTTTGAAATAAAAGGAAACGGACACTTCTCACTATAATTTCTGTAAGTACAACAATGCGTGGTAAAACGATATTTAGCTTGTTAAAAGGCGACAGTAGCAGGCTTTCGGAATTGCTAAGCAAAGAAAATGTTGTGCATTTTCCTTAAGAAGTTATGGCAAGAAAACAAAATAAAAGATTTCCCATGTTAAAATAGGGCAGGTTCGTTTGAATACAGTCTGCGGACAAGCGGGTTTTATTATATCGTGGCAAATTATAACTAAAAACGTCATTTTCATTAAATTAAAAATGTCTTAAAAAGGGGGGGAAATAACTTATGACCACTTTGTAAATCATGAATTAAAAAAAAAATGACTTCTGATTGTGAATGCACCGTATCGCGTAAAGTGTGTCGTATGAGACTTTTGAAATCACCTGCTGGAAGCTGGAATTACTAATTTTAAATGTAATTATTTGATCTCGTCAAAACCCACCAAGAAATGTTTTAAGGAAACACACTACTAAATTTAATACCAAAAATAAGCTTATTTTGTGCTGGACCCTACAGGCAGAATCAAAAATCGATTTCATTGATTTATAACATGTATTTCATTTAGCATGGGAAATTCCTCATCTATATGCCACAAACTTGTTCGTGCTTAGCAATTCCGAAAGCCTGCTTTTGTAACATGCTAAAACTAGATTGATATAGACACTGAAAATCCAAAAACTGCACCTTCCAACCGAAGTAAATTTTTTTAAATTTTGTTTTTAAATTTCAGTTTTTTAAAAATTATTATTTTTGTGATTGACTAGAAGTTTTTTTAATGTAAATTAAATTTTGTTACGTTGGAGGAATTTTTATGGTGCGTGAGCTGTCAACGGGGGCGATGGAGTGTTTTCAAGGCACCCTTCACACGCATAGAAAAAAAAAATCAACACACTGGCTCTTTCTCGTGTACTTTTACATGTTCAGTTTATTATTTACAGCTTTACAGCACAGGTGGATGGATTCTCTCGTGGAGCATGTAAGAAGGGAAAAGGAGATTTTTGTACAAAATATTATATAGTTTTTCTTGTCTTTTTTTTTCTCAAAAAAGTAAAGAAAACCCTCAAGGTATTTTTGAAGAAGTTAAACATCATTATACAAATGTTAATATCTTCTTGTTGAATCTAAAATTAGAGGAAAGCAAAGATTTTTGTGTACTTTTTTAAATAAATAGAATTACATACTGGTACTGGGAAAAGAGAAGATTTTTAAACATTTGTCTTTTCAGAAGTGAATAATAATATCTATTATTATTATTATTATTAAAGTGTTCATAGTGAGAGTGAAATGAAAGGAGTGTTCAAAGAGAGGCTGAAAAGTGTAAGTACCATGTGGTGAATGGCACACCAACTACTTGTTTTTCCCCCATTCAATAAACAATAATATTCATAATTATAATCAATTTTTTCTTTCATGTACTATTTTATGTATGGAAAATTAGGGTTTTCCTTACTTCCGAGAGCGTAACTATATGGCAGGCGTTTTTTTTTTTTTTAATTTTGCGTGAAATCCAATGAGTAATAACTAATAATAAGGTATATCTGTCCAAATCCGTCGAACCTTGAGATAAATGTTATATGGGATTGTGGTTTCGTTTCAATTTGGTGTTCAATGATATCCGGTTTAAAACAGACGTTGGACAGTGTGGTACGGAGAGGTCAGAGGGCAAATCTTATTCTGTAGTTAACTATTATATATTCATGTGTTATATAGGTTTGGGTTCAAGTGGTAATATTTTTTTACACCTCTGACATCATATATGATTATGTAGAGTTGCATGAAAAATTTAACAGCGTTAACCAATCACATTTGCATTTTTACAATTGCGCTTCCTGTGTCTCTCTGTTTTAATTAAGCTCACACACTCATCCTTGTTGCAGATGTTGTTTTCAGCAGTTATTATTAACAGAAAAACAAAAGAGTAACAGGGAAAGAGGGACAACATCTTGTTTCTGGCAGATACATACCTTATATGGTTGTTGTTAAGAACAAAAGTTTTTATTTGTTACTTCAGTTCATGACAGTGTGAGTGTTACAGTAGTTCGTGTGAGGATGAGGATTAAAAAGATATAAAAGGTTTTGTAGAGCTTTTGTTTGAGGAAAAGCTTGATCCTTTGATGTGCACATAAAAAAAATTGGAGTAATCGAATGTGTAAAATTAACTCATTGTTTGCAGACATTTTGACAGGTTGTAAATATTTTGTTTTCTTTCACACTAATTAGATGGTACGGGTTGTAATTCTTGCTCTGTGTTACAGTGATGTTTAAGACAACAATTGAACTGGACTGGACGAAAATGCCGATGTCAAAGTTACAAAAGGCATTGGTGATAAAAGGATCACAAAATTTGTGAGGCAAGTTCACAGAACCATCGTGTATACCCAATACGTGGATGTATGTATGTGTACACTTCGAAGTTATATCAGAGAAAATATTCCGCTGGACTGAGGATCTGTGAATACCATTAATCCATTCCATTGAAGTTGTGGCCAAAATTTTATGTTGTAACTAAATTTCATCGCCGACGATCGTAACATTATTAATCCTGTGAGTATTACATATCTATACTATCATGTATCAATTATTGCTATAAAGTTTATAAATCAAGGGATTCTATCGTTTTTGTGTAGTATTTATGAAGTCAAACGAACGAGACATTCCAAAAAGCATTGCTGTTCAGTCACATTCAGCCTCATCACCAACACTCAGTCATGGAAGCGAAAACAATCATTCTGATGATGATGGAAGCGACACTAGCAGCGTGGCGAACAACGCTTCCATCCTCTCTCAAAATCCGGATAGATACGGGTTCCTAGGAGGGGATCAGTACACACACGAAAGGTTAGTGAGGTTCAAAATTAGATTTAGAATATTTACGAATTGAATTTGAAAATTATTAGAATTTCTACATGTTATTGTAACAAGTAATGGAGGGGCTTCATTAGACGCTATCTCATGTGCTTGTTTTGATGAAAAATGGATTACTACACGGAATACAATTTTTTAATTGCTGTTTACGCGTATGCTCTTGCAATTACTTGTACGTGGTTGCGTGACATTCCCATGTAATCAAAAAGAGCTTTCAATTTTTAATATGGAGTTAAAGGTTCAGAGCGTTATGAGTCCTATATCCAGCCCAGCTACCGATGCAACCATTGAAAATAATAAATTCTTAACTTGCAAAAGCTAGGATATACGCGTACAAATATAAATATTGCGATTGCACCACGCCTTAATGTAAATCGTTGTTACACAGAAACGTTTAATATCTTGCGTCTTGCCTGTATAAAATGCTTCTTGTTGTCGTTGTCGGCTTGTCGGTAGCAGCTATGGCTGACAGTGAATATCAGCCTAGCGGCCTAGCATATCGAGCTTCTGTTTTCGCTAAATTATTATTTCAATTTCCGCACAAGCGTATCAGCGCGTACGTTTATCATGGAAATATGTAAAACTTATTATATGAATTTTCGTAATAATTTAAATGGACTAGTTAACTCCGAACAAAAACAACTGAATTTATATGTATGCATATTGTAGATTATGTACTTTAAAATAATGTTGTCAGCATTCATAGTCATAACGAGTAAGATACAGTAGAATGTAGAGTACATAATATTTAATATTTATTACGTGTTACACAGATAATATAGATATATATATATACTATAATATACTATATACATATATGTATATAAAATGTTCATCCCGATTCGTGATTGCTGAACGGATTGCAAAGCTCAATATAAATATTAAATATACATAAATATGTGTAAATAAATATAGCTAAGTAGCCTTTTTGAAGAATGCTATTTCAATTTAAATATTCTGCTTCCCGACATCCCTACACGTTGCGTAATTTTTCCTTCATTTACCCCTATGTTAAAAAAATGTAGCAACAAAGCCAGTAGTATTAACTATTAACAATACCAATCAACCAAAGATTTTTTCTGACAATTTGAAGTACCTACAGAGTATTTATTTATCCTCGTCTTTTCGGTCAATATTCCCATTCAATATTAACTACGATTGCCTTACAAAATTGGAGAAAGTATTTAAAAAGAACGCATTTATTCTTCCGTAACAAACAATATGAATGTATTGATTGGTCCACAAGCGGAGGGCTATCCCGATGATTTTGTTGACGCTCTTGCTGAAGCGTAAAATGATTGATTCTACGTAGAAAATGAAAAAAAAATTATTCTGATTGATAAATTTGTTGACCGATTAACTCAAAATATCTGTGTTAATTCATTTTTCTAGCGAACCCAACCCTCCTGCCCAAGTAATTAGACGAAGGGAACTAAAATGGTTGAATATGTTGGGCTCGTGGGATCATTTCATGCGACGAGATTTCAAAACTGTCCGAAGTCGTTGCAGAAAAGGAATACCACGGTCTGTTCGTGGTAGGGCTTGGTTTTACTTGTGTGGAGCTGCCTATTTACAAAAGAAGAATCCCACATTATTTAGCGATCTCCTTCGTCAAGAAGGAAAACAACAATGCATCGAAGATATCCGGAAAGATGTGCATCGACAGTTTCCATTACATGAAATATTTACAGACGAAGGCCATGGGTACGTACGTTTATGAGTTTTACCTGCTTCCTCTTTTCGGAGTCCTGATTTTAATTCTTTAGCCTCCCTGCTCAGAATGTTGGCTGAGCCGTAGAAATTTGCTTGGGGTTTTTTAATAGTGTCCTGGTATCTCAAGATGTTCACCATTTGTAATTTTTATATTAATGAAGTAATTGCTCAATATTGAAAGCATTATTTTTTCTGCAGCCAAGAAGATTTATTTCGTGTACTGAAGGCATATTCGATTCACAATGCTGATGACGGTTACTGCCAGGCTCATGCTCCTATAGCTGCCACTTTACTCATGCATATGCCAGCCGAAGATGCTTTTTGGTGCTTACAAGCAATCTGCGACAAATACCTGAAAGGTTACTACAGCCCAGGAATGCACGCTCTTAAGCTTGACGGTGATATATTATTTGGATTGCTAAAGCGTGTTGCACCTAATGTTTATAAACATATAGTAAGTTACCGTTTATTTATCCTTCTTGTATTTTTATTCGGTTAAAACACGAAAAGTCCACAACATTTTTCTTGTGTGGTTACCGGCAGTATGTTAAAATTAAATAAGTTATTCGTAATTAGCGAATCGAGTTATTTGGTCATTTTTTATTAGTCTAACGGGATGCTTTACTTTCTCAAATATAATTTACATTTTATTTAAATCTTGACATTCATTAAAAGGCGTAATGATATTTCAATTTTTAAGTGTTTAACATAAAAAAAAATACCGGAATTTGCAATAGTTTGTTATGATTAAGCTTTGATTTTCCCCTTGTACAATTACTTTTGAATGACATAACTTTCTTAGTTTGCACTTAGCCAAGTTCTATATTGTAGTTACTCTGTGATTTCAGAAAAAACAGAAAATTGAACCTGTTCTGTATATGACTGAATGGTTTTTGTGTGCCTTTACTCGAACTCTACCTTGGTCCACCGTTCTTCGAGTGTGGGATATGTTTTTGTGTGAGGGTGTGAAAGTGCTGTTCCGTGTAGCTCTTGTTTTGCTTAAATACACACTTGGTCGATCAGAAGTTCTAAAGAGATGTCCATCCATGTATGAAACTCTACCCGTGTTAAAGTCGCTTCCTAATTTCGTTACGCATGAACAGTTTTTGGTTTTTCAAGTTGGAAGGTATACTTTATTTTAACAGCATATGTGTATACATAACATATATACTTGAATCGTGTGAATCTTTCGTAAGCAATTGTGGTAATACTATTTCAATTTTTCGCTGCAGATTGGACATCACAGATGATCATATGAGAAAAGAACATATGAAGCAAATATTAAAACAAAAGAAGCTCTTAGCGCAAGAGAGCAAGAAAAAAGAGGCGTCTCGAGCGGCAGAAGAGAAAAATCGCACTGCTGATGGAAGTTCCAATATTACTGCTAAACGCGTTGGCGAAACGATTGATGTCAATAATGATATAGAGCAAACAGAGCTTTGAAATCCCTTAATTCCATTACTTTGTTTTCAAAATGAAACATAATAATAATTATTGTTGTTCATCGACAAAACTCACCATTACAAGCCCGTTCGCTTAATTTTTATATCTTTTACTTTTAGCAACTGTTTTCTACCATTGACAATTGTCGTACAATTTTACCTCCAGGTAAAACTTGCGTTTTTTGTGCTGCACCATTAAAAATTGTTCCTAAATGGAGGCCTGTGTATTGAAGTGAAGACTAATCACGTTTATATTCTTATACAAATTGTTATTAATGCGTACAATAGCGTAGCACATAGAAATAACCAAATCGTTTAAGTTGATAGTTTAACTAATGCTTTTTGTATTCCTGTGAGGCAGGGGATTTTTATTATAGCATAACTTATAATAAAGGTCATTATCACTACCATTGCTGTTAACTTCAGCTATTATTTTAATTCTACCACCGTAGTTTTCGTGATGAGGGTGTGAAACCCGGGTGGAATTACTGGAATTATTAACTCTAAGTTTGTTCGAGGAAACAATAACACCGACTTTCAGTGTAAAATTATTGGATACATTGCAATAAGAGTGAAAATTAATCAGAGAGCTAAACATTTTGGCGATGAATTGTGAATACACTTCACTGTATTCACAATTCATGGAGGTAGTATTTATTTATATTTAGTGCTCGTCAATATCATGAAAGCAATATCATCTCCGCAATGTTTTTGGAAACAAGTTGTTTTAAACATTTTTGATCGTATGTAACCATTTAAAAACAACAGAAAAACGAGTGGCGATGTTATTATAGTTCAGTATTTGTAAACATTCAACTTCGACTAGCTGGAATATTGGCAAAATGAGCTCTTTGAGGTGCCCTAAAAGTAAGACACCATTCTGAAGTCAAACGTGGTAGAATCTTGTAAATTGAATTACTAGAATTTCTCAAAAGGAAATACATACCGGCTCAACAACGCCAAGTAATAACAAGCAAATTCATTAAATAAAAACGCCTAAAATATAAAACTAATGTCCAAGTGATTCCTCTCTACCTCTCGGTTCAAGGTTAAATTATGTAAAGTTAAACTTTCATCCATCCTTCAGGAGATCTCCCGTTTGAAATGAGGATACACACAGCTGAAATGCATTTGACATGGTGCACATCCAGATATTGTAAGCACATGGTACATGTTCCCTTCCCCAATGGAAAATGGAAGGAAAGCATCTTGCTATATGAAATTGATAATGATCAATGTCAAAACCGGAGACTGATAAAAGTATACCGTCAGGGATGCAGGAAATGAGCCATCAACGTGAAGTAAATATGACTAATTTTTCAGTCCCGTTAAATCAATGTTTTTGTTGCTGGAAAGCAATATGACATCCTGACACACGTATGTATAGATAATAGATATACACAGACTTTTCCAGTTCAATACATAATAGTATACATACGTATGTTAAACCTCCTTAATATTATTGATATCGTTGCTCTTCCAAAATACATTATATGACATGCGTTCAACCCAAAACAAGGAAAAAGCTCGGCTTCAGACTCATTTTTGATTGTATATCTGTAGATTGATACTATCAGCAATGGCGTCCTACAAGCGGTGTAAATGAATCATATGGACATGTTGATAAAGCGTATACAAACATGATTTCGTATGTCCCCAATAACACTTTCCCTTTCAGTAAAAATGTAATTATTAACAAGGGAGCAAATCATGTAGGGTAAAATCCTGGAAGGCATAATAAATACTTTAGACAGTCATTGGCATCAGCGTTACTTTTATTTTTTGTATAGTACAACAAAAAGTTTTCTGAAACAAAATAAATACTACTTGATAAATATCACAAACATGAACCACATAGTTATAAAACATTTTCGAGTCAGTGTTGAGTCAATAACTTGAAATTAATTTGGAAAAAATAGCTTTAAGAACTTTACATGACATTGGCCAACTGGGTTCACTTTACTTTACCCACTTTCTAAAATAAATCCATTTAAGAAATAAAGAAATACCGCTCATGACCACGAAACAGAAAGGCAGGGAAACAGTAGATATATACATACATATATAGTGAAGGAAAAATGTAAATGAAATATCAAAAGAAGGGAAAGACAGAGAGAAAAAAAGAGAGCCATGTATATGACAGAAAAATGACGACTGAATCAAAATAAAACGGAGAAAGCGAGACTATTACAACAAAAGGACCAAGAGAGATACTAGAAAAAGCATGGAAAGGAGACAGAGAGGCAAATTGTGAGTGAGAGTTAGAAAGCGGAGGAACCAAAGTGAGATAGAAAATGTTGAATTTCATATAGAGAAAAAAGAAAGCTAATCGGACATTGAGACAGATATTTGTGTACCTTTCAAGGAAATGACAGGAGAGAGAGGCCCGGGGAGTGGCATGAAGAGAAAGAGAGAGAAAGGGGAGAAAGAAAAGTAAAAGCCATTAAGGGTGTGAGAAAAGAGAGAGATAGAGACGGAGTGAGATGAAAAAAAATACGTAGTCTCGGAGAAAGACTTGGTGATTGTAATAAACGTTCAATAGATTCCAAGTTGTTATGACAAGAGCCACATGACATACTTTCCGTCCACCACCATCACCATCATCAAGTGAAAAAGAAAGGGAAGAAAAGGGTGTAGGGTCTAGGGTGTGCAAAAGGGAGAAAAAAAAATTTTTTTTTACTACCAAAGTCGAGACTGGTAGTAGAAAGTTACCCGCATGGGGCAATGTGATCTGGTGCAACTGGCATGTAAAGTACCTTCTCACGCACTACTACTACTACTATTTGGGCTAGTAGAACTAGTATGAGAATGCAGCAGAAGGATAACCCTTTACGTACATATGTATTCATTGAGTTTTTACTTACACTTCCTCTCGCCTATCCTTCCCTACGATCACTTGACTTGCAACCTGAACCATGAAAGTCTTCTAAAAAGTCTGTGTACATAGTGGATTGTACTTCTATAGTAGTACGGCAAAAAAAAAAAAAGAAAGAAAGAGCAAAAACTCACTAGAGTGAAAGCTACTACAGCTAAAATAGCACTACTAGACCAGGAGTCAGCATGCTCACCCTACAAGTATATTGAGCTTTTCATCTTTTCTATTTACTTATACCCACACAGAGATATACACACACCAGCTCGTAAAACCCTTTTTTTCGTCCTCTCCTTTTCCCTTCTGAGTATGTGTAACAAAATACGAGTTCGCGGGTCGACTCATCTATCTGTAAAAGAAGTCGGAGCGAGACCTACCACTACTACTACTAGCAGTTACTGCCGGTAAAACAAGCAATAACAAGTGTAAAAAAAAAGGTACACCCCACCGAACGCTCAACAATACAATTGTTTTAACTAAAAAGGAATAAATAAAGAATTTGCATCCTCATCTGCACTTAACCAGTGTAAGGAAGTCACATAAGGACTATTTTGGACGAACAAGTTGTTGCGCATCACTAATTTTCTTTTCTACCAACACAATCAGTTCAAAAGCAATACACGGGGGGAAAGTGAAAAAAAATCTATTAAGAGAATCAACCAAGGGGGAAAGTGTCTTTTGCCGACATCTACTTATATTTTCTATCCATCACCACGTGTCAACACAATCCGTATTTCCGGTCATTATTACGGGACGATCAAACTCTGTACTTTACACCGCAATACTACAGGACTTTTTTTTTCATATCAAATGACACAGCTGATCATGACATAAGTGTGAGAGAACAATGTTCATGTTGTAAAAAAAATTGAATATTTTTCATACAGCACAGTGCTCATTCGGTCAAGCCGATTTTTATTTTCTCGTACAAGTCAGCCCAATCGCACGTCCGGGGCAGAGCCATTCTCATGAAAGGAGTCAAGTTTCCCGTCAAAGAAGTAAGTCACCAGATTTTCCTTGAAATAATCCATATTTATGCTCCCATAAAAATCCTAATAATGTAGGAGCCTATTCTAGTTGCTTCTTGTATTTTTTAATTCTATTGGTACAAACAGAGCTTATTTAAGCGGGGTTGTCATTGCTCTTGTCAAAACAAAGTCTTTGTCCCTGGCAAGTGGGGACAGGGAGCAAAGTCAAAGTTTACTAACAAGGTTCAGCGAGACTTTGTGGAGAGGAGAGAAAAAAACAGCGAGACAGTGTAGAGAGAAAGTGAGAGAAAAATAGAAAGCCATCATAGAGGGAAAGAGAGAGAAAAAAATATCGAGACAGCGTGAAGAGAGTGAGAGAAAACACCGAGACAAAAGGAAACGGACATTTCAAAATGAAAAGATTCTCAAAATCACTGGCGATTTTGGACCAAATTATAAAATTGTAAAGCGTCCCTTTGTGTGGTAGATTTTTCCCATATTAAATCCTACTTAAAAAATTTCCGGGCAAGAAGACCGCTATAACTCTGAATGAACTTCTAAATGATCTGGGAGGTCAGCAATTTACTCTAGTTTCTTTTACCTATGGCAAAAGGCACTGCAGCCTAGCGACGGACTGGATTCAATCCGTTTTTTTACACCAACAAGGGTTCTTTTGTCAGATACAGTTCGTCCAAGGGGGGTTTCTTCTGAATCTCAACCCGGAAAACTGTAGGCAGGGGCAGAAGAATCTTCTGGTAAAAATCATCGTAGACCTTTTACTTGTAAGAAAAACAAAATGCATGTTTAGGCTGTAAGTACTTACTTGCATCCATCACTAATTAGACTGAACTGGAGAAAGGGGTAAAAAGAATAGACACGATTTCAAAAGTCAAAGAAGGCAGAAACAGCCAAGCTAAAAACTTGTCCTGGTGCTAATGACTCCGTTGTTATTTTTAACTTCTTCTATGTACTACGTGGGGCTACTTTGTAACCTGACGACATGTCTTGTCTTGTATTTTATAAAAGGCACAAAATAACACATGTACATTTCGAAAATAATTTTGTTCTAGTCTCTTTGTGTCTGTCTCACTCCAACCTCCGAATTAGGGCTGAAAGTTGAAGGAGAGATCCAGAAGAAAATAATATTTTACGGAGAAAGAAGCATGTTAATGATGCATTTGTTAAATCTCTTGCATCAGCTAGCCATAATTCATTTCTTCATTGCTCATAAACTTCCATGAGTAAATAATGAAGGAGAAAAATAAACTAATGAGAAAGAAAAAGACTCCCCTCCCCCTCAAAAATTTTACGACCATACGTCTCCTCCCCCTCCAGGAAAAAAAATTCGGAGGAAATATTGTGTGCATGTATAAATACATATCCCCACCCGCTTTTCTTTACTACCGTTTGCCCCACCAAAAGAAAAATTATTACAGGTCAAATTGCCCTATATAATGCTCTTGTGGCTCTCCTCGCAAGTTCCAGTGTTTTTACCAGTACTTGCGTAAAAGCCCAAAACTCCCCTTCACTACAAGCACTGAAAGAATTTATAATCGTATAATAAAAATTATGCAATACACATTTCATGTCGACTAGCTCAATAATACACATAAAAATACACAATGGTGTCTACGCCACAATGGAAACAGACTCCACAATTTAATTCTCTTTATTTACTTTTATTATATTTTGGGTAGATACACATACATATATAAGCATGCTTCTTCGCACACTAACCCCTAAATGTATGTACTTTTAGTAACTATACACATATATACATTCATATTTTGTATTATAACCAATGATAAAAAACAACCGTTTCAAAATGATTCGCATGTGATGTTTGTTTACACGAACAACCTTCCGTTTAGTAGTATACAATTCCAAAAAGGCAAAAGTCCAGTGTGCCATGCCATGTGCCCTATAGTTTACAACACTCATCCCTTGAAAAGGCACGTACACATATGGTTCCCCATAAGCTAGAAATACACATTACACGCGCTCAAGAACCATACTGTGCGAGTGAAGGATCAAATCTGATCACCACCACGCTGTCCAAATTCAAGAGCAGGTCAAGAGCCCCAAGAATTTGGCCATGTCTTCAATTACAGCCGTGTGGTGTTGGTTGGATTTGTGTAATTTTCATGCTCTATAGTACATGACTTTTTGCTAAAAGTATACGCATAGTATTTTAGGGACAACATAGGTGTATGCCAGTGACGGTTTATAGTAAAAACACAGAGGGAGAGAGACTGGCAAGTATTTTGGACGGAAGTAAAACTTTAGAGAACGGAAGAGGAATTGTGTGGGGCGGGGGGGGGGATAACAATCACTTACTGCTACGACTACTGCCACCGAAAAACCAATGCTTCAGGGCTACATTCTGCAGGTCTACTAATGTATATACATTTATACATGTTGCAAATTATATAATGACTTTTTCTCCCACCGTTCCTCATGGCAAATCTCACTTTTCCTCCCGTATATACACATACTTATACCTTTCTTTCCCTGCCAATTTCCAGTCTCAAAATCTCATTTAGCCTGTGCACATAAAAAATACTATGTCTGACTTTTAACCGCCAATTGAAGCTGTCTCATGGTCTTACTCCGTCCTTGTCTGTCCCATGCTTAATGCTATATAATAGTCTGAGTCTCTCTTGATATTTTAAGTAGTTTCCATCTTCCCTTTTTCCCTCTAATCAATGCTACAGAGTTTCTCCTCTAATCATTCTGCCTTCCTTCTCTTACTTTTCCTCTCACTTTTATTTTTCCTCTCATTTTCCTCTGCATTCCTTCGTATCCCCCTTTCTCTTCTCCTTTCTCTGCCTTTCCTTCCCCGGTCTCTTACCTCCTCCCTTTCCCTTGCATTCTCTCAATTTGGTGTCTAGCCATCTGTATCTCTCTACCGACCGGTATAACTTGTATGGCTCTCTCTCTCTCTCTCTCTCTCTCTCTTGCTACATTTTGTTCCATCTGTATATTCTCTGTCCGTTTTTTTTTATCTTGTCGGTCTTCCTCTGTCTCCATTACCTAACTTTCCTCTCTGTGCGTTGTCTCTTGAATTTTGTTCTTTCTCTCTCTTCCGTCCTCTCTTGGCCTCCTGTCTCTCTCTCTCTCTCTCTCTCTCTCTCTCTCTCTGTCTGTCTTTCTTACTGTCTCCATTTATTTACTCCCCAAAAACCTACAACAACACCCGCAGAATATTTGAATTATTTACATATTTGACGGGAAGAGAGAAAACTCGGATGAGGCATACATTGCAGTGAGTGTCTACTGTCTCATGTGTAAGAGACTTGAGTATAGAGTTGGTGTAGTTACACATGTATATATGTATATATATATATATATGTGTATGTGCATGCACTTCTCTTTCTCTCCATGACTCAGTAATATCCATGAGTCAGTAATAAAAAAAATGTGGAGGGGGGGGGGTTTGGATGGAGAGAGTTCAATGAACTCTGGAGTGAGAGAGAAGGATGTAAAGCATACTCAATACTGAAGAAGTGTAAAGCTACACTCTGTAGCCACATGTGTATATATACCAGTGTTACACACTACACACAAATTTATCCATCCGCCCAAACCTTAAAGACTTGAACGAGACTCAAAGAAAAGGATCTATAAAATAGAATGGAATGGTGGTGGAGGAGGAAAATAGTACGGAGTGAGAGACACGAGAGAATGAAAGAGAGAGAGAGAGAGAGAGGGAAAAGGGTTGAGCAAGAGACGATGCTCGATTCTCGAAAAGCACGAGGTTAGAATTCCTATTTACAAAAATGCGTTTCTCTCTCCACTGTCTCTCTCAACACTCTCAAGTACGGGCGTATAAATATAGAACGGACTTGAAACGAGACTTGTCAAAAGAGTGCGGTCTCTAATATAAGGGGTATACTCCGAGAAGAAGGTATGAATAGGTCTATTATATACATATATGAATCAGAGGATACGGAGAAAGCAGAAATGAAGAGAGGCCTCAAAGGGTGGGAAAAACCTTTTCGGGACTCCACCTTTTGGTTTGGTGTATGTATTTTTTTTTTAAGGCTAAAGAGGCAACGTCAGGGTCACGTGTTCTGGATGGGGACACGCGACTGGATAAAAGCCCTTCAAGGCCCGCCTGTCCCCACATTTTGGAGCCGGCCCCCTTCCTTACCCCTTTTACACATATGGAAAGGCCCCATACATATTTTCCATATAGAAAGACCCCATACATACTTTCCATATAGAAAGGCCACATACATACTTTCCATATAGAAAGGCCCCATACATATTTTTTTTTATTAGAGCTATGGCCGAAGTTTTCCCAAACTCCATTGAATCTTTCTCCTTTAACTATACATCCAATGTACATACAACTCTGTCTCGGGGCTTTCTCCATAGGAAAATAGATGGGTGTAAGGGAGGAATATAACTATACGAATCATCATATCAACCTATCCTTACTACCAGATTTTATTGCGGGAACTGGATCAAAAATATAGTAGTAAATACAGAAACAGAATGCATGTGCTCCCCTGGCCTTTACTACAGTGTACCAGTCCTACACACACAAATGGTGTAGAGAGGGTGAAGTTTCAGCCATAGTAGATACTGTATACCTAATATATACATATATACATGTATGCATACACAAAATTACTACATCATATGTAAAGCCCTGCCTACCTATATAAACCTTCTACTTCTATAGTATAAGCAGTACATACTGAGTACGGCTTACAGTAGATCGTAGGGTGTGATCAACCCTTTGGAGCCTTAGTAGGAAAAACTCATCTTCAATGTTTTACATTAGGGCATGGGTGGATTGATCCTTTCTCTATATCATGGCACCATCACCATGATCATATTTGATTTTTCACCCTCCATATACACAGTGTTACAACACTCCCTCATGCCTCATACCATTTAGAATGGGTTAAGTGGAGAAATCTACACACACACACACACTTTCTTCCCTTCCGTCCTACGTCCTATTACTAAAACTACTGTGACCATTTGCCACTCAAGCTTTACCATGTACCACAACTACACCCTAAACCCTAACATTAACACATGCATAAGTATATCCCTACTTCCTATATGCTTATTTTCCTACATTACACTACACGTTACAGATTACAGCCCTATATATCCGACTACAGATATTCAGATATACTGCTTATATACTTATATCTACTCCACAACTCCACCATCCCTATACTTTACCATTACGATAGTCATTCTACAACGCCGTACGCCTTTACCATACCAACTCTTACTACTACTGCTTAAATTACCTACTCGCTCTCTCATCTCTTTTTCTCTCTCTTTTTCTTCTTTCTTTCTCCTTCTCTATTTCCTCGCTCTTTCTCTCTCCCTTGTTCCTCTTTCTCTTCATCTCTCTCCAATTTTCCTCCCTACCTTTCGCTTTTTCCTCTGTCTCTCTCTCTCTCTGCCGCTCCCTTTTTCCTCTCTCTTTTCCTTCTCCCTTTTCCTTCCTCGCACTTTCTCTCTCCTTCCTCTCTCTCTGTCCTTTTCTTTTTCCTCCCTCCCTCTTTCTCCTTTTCGTCTCCCTTTCTCTCTCTCTCTTTTTCCTCTCCCTTTCTCTCTCCCTTTTTCGTCTCTCTCTCTGTCTCTTTTTCTCTCTCTTTTTCGTCTCTTTCTCTCTCTTTTTTCCCTCTTTCTCTCCTTCCATCTCTCTCCCTTTCTCCGTCCTCGTCGACTCAGTCGTACTGTCAAAATCCCTATAGATATGCGCCTCCACGAAATAACATTAAAGCAGTATTGTATGTATATATGTATATGCTTCTGCCAGGGACTTTTCTCTCTCGTGTCAGTCTCTGTGAAACTCACTCTCTCTCTCCCTTTTTTTCTACATCCTCGCACACTGTGTGTGTGTGTGTGTGTTACTTGCTATACACATGAAGTATTTTGAAAAAGCCCTCTCTCTCTCTCCCTTCCTCGTGCAGAAAAAAAAGCCGAGTACAAGAGAGAGAGAGCGCGAGAGAGAGAGAGAGAGAGAGAGAAAAGAGTCAATAATTCCTTCGCCCAACAATATAGTTCTGTGTAGTGGAATTAATTTCCACCATCTTTAATATTCTCCTCCTTCATGGACACGTCATGGAATCCTTATTAAGGGTCGAAATTGGGAAGGTTGTATGCCTCCAAAAATCTCTCATTTGAAAAAAAAATCCTTTGAATGAATAAAAAATAAAATAAAAAAAAACAAAGCTAAAAATTAAAGAAGATCATCTGAAGAGGTTTTTATCCAGGACGTATTGCATATGTATATATAGACGTATATTCCCGTGGAAAAGACTCGTGTGTGTTATTATTGTGGGAGAAAAATCGGGGGCTACGGACGGTCGACAGACTTTTTTTTTTTTTTTTGCCTCACTCACTGTATGTACAGTCCTCACATGTATTAAACGGGTCCTTCCGCTATATATACAGGGTGGCGCATATACGCATATAGATATATGTATAGATTCCATATAAAAGTGCATATATTTATTATATTCCCTTCCCGGTGTGTGTGTGACAAGGGAAAAAGGGGGTGCATCTACTAGTTTTTGGACGTACCATTTCAGCTACACGATTTCATAGAGAGAGAGAGAGAGAGAGAGAGGAAGAGAAGAAAAAGAGAGGAAATATTTTAAAGGGAAATATTTACAGCTTAAAAAACTTTCCTTTGAAAGCATAGAAAGGAGGGAAAGAAAAAGGTGTTCGTCCATTCTAAAAAGGAGAAAAAAAGGGAATAAAAATATTGAGAGAGAAGTGAGTTAAAGAAATCATCAAGGGAGATCAATTTAATCGGTGAAAAAGAGAAAGAGAGAAAATCCAGTGGAAAAGAGAGAGACATGTGAGAAAAAGAGAGAGAGTAATAGAGCACAGCCATTATTATTAGACCCTGGCATGTAATACCCCATACCCCCCAGAAAAAAAGTGTTTTTTTTTTACATTTCTTACTACAACTACGACTATTTCTCGTACTAAAAAAAAAAGGGTTTAATATCTATAAAAAAAATTATTCTTTTTGCTAAAAAAATTGTTCTTTTTGGTAAAAAAAAAAAGTGATTTGACGGTGGATGTCTCTGGTTTTACGAATGTTATACACGAAGTCTTGTCAATCACGATATCACTTGCTTTTTTTGACGGAGACTGCAAACTGAGAGACTTTTGGTGAAGAGAGAGGGAGAAAGTGTTGAAGTTGAAGGAGTTAATACGACAAGTATTTAAAATAACTAGCTGCCTTATTCTTTTTAATTATCAATAACGAAATAACTTACATATTTTGGTGTGTTGACTGAATTTTGGACAAGTAAAGAAATAATTGTGCTTTTGATACGAACATAACGTCCTTTTTCGGTTGGCTGAACCGATATAGAAGTCCGAACGAGACCGACCGACCTGTTCAGTTTTTTTTTTGCATTTTACTGGGTCAACATCTTCAGAATACTGTGGAAGACAGAAAGGTAGTTGATGACCTCTCCCTCCTGTCATCTTCAATCTGACCAACATCTAAGTGTGTGTACATCTTCATCTATTTTCTAGAGGAAGAACAAGTTTTCAACGTAGTTTTTTTTTAACTTGTGAGAAACATTGCTGTTGGTGTGTTTGGTGTTCAGTTTTCTTATTTTACTTTGTACCGGGGTGAATCGGATGGGGAATTGAAGAAGGAAACTAACATTATAGAAGAAACTGGGACGGAAAGTTTAGTTTTGGGATTCCTGTTATTTTGTTTACATTTTTTTTTTGCGACAGGGGGGACTTTGGTGGGAGGGGAAGAACGAATGGAATTCGGAAGGCGAGCCTTAAAGGAATTCCGAGGAAACATTCCTCATTTTGATTTCGTGTGTATGCCGCAAGACTTTCTCGCCCGATATTCAAGTACCCGGTATTGTCATACCTGATTTTGAAGTTCCGTGATTGTGATGGGTGTTGGTATACATATGTAATACGTACATTTCCAAAGAAAGGCTTACACGGGAATAAGAACTATTGCCAAAACAAATAAAAGAGTTTAAGGGAGAAAGAAGTGATTCTATAATAATACATTGTTTTGAAGGACCTCGTGTGAAATTTAGGAATTAAGACACATCAGCAAAAGCAATCTGTGGTATATTAAGTCTGTATACACAGATAAAAAAAAGGACAAGAGTGTCTAACTCTAACTTGCCTGAAAAACAGTTCAGGAGAGAGAGAGAAACAGAAACGCACGCCATTTATTTAATGTGCAAGAGTGAAGAGTTTTTATCGTTACTCGGTCAGAGTGTGACTTAAACGTGTGAGAAGCACCGAAGGTCAGCTCAGAAACTCGGGTTCAAAAAGGAATAAAACTTTATATATTTTTTTTCTCCAGAAATTTATATTTTAATGATGAGTAAACCTGGCCCAATGAAAGGCAAAGGACACCACAATAAAGTCCAGACGGCTGCAACCAAGTAAAATACTTAACCCACTTTGAGTTTTATTTCTTTTGGTTTTCGGTATTTTTGGTTTGTTAGGTTCAAGTCTTTTCTCTTCTGTTGATTCTTTGTTTCATTATCAATTACAAATACTCCGTGCTTGTAAAGTGTTCAAACCAAAGTTTTTTGGTCTAAAACAAGATTTTCTCGCGTGTAGTCGTAGTGGTTTTGTTTTTCTTTTTTACTGACAAGAATTTGTTGCATTTCAAATAAGTACTTACTTTAGTACTCAGTATATGTTTTTCTTCGGATAACGGTGTACGGTAGTGTCATTAGTCATTGTATATTTTTGATTTGAACTGCATGGACCACATGCCTGTTACTGTAGATCGTGTGCTGTTCCTGATTTTGTTTTATTTCCAATTTTTATAATTTGAAGTGTTAACGCACTTTACCATATTCATTTTTGGTTTCTTTTTTAATTTTCAGGAGTGATGGAAAGAAGAAGGATGACGATTCGTCGTTTGTTTATAATTTAGGAATTTTAATTGGTTGTGTAGCTGAAATTGAAACTAGGGGTGGAGAGAAATTTGAAGGGGTTCTTTCGGCCTTTACTAATCAAGCATTAAAAATAATGATTGAAGCTGCACATGAACCAAGTGGAGACGACGAATCTTCAATAACAAAACACTACGATTTGTTAATTGTTCCCGCAGATAAGGTATACTATAGGGTTCGGTTTTTTCAGTTGATTTGTTTGCATACGCTGTAGTTGCGTGTCTTCCTGCAATAAGTTGGCTACATTGATAGTCTCTTTTGAAATGTAACTCATTAACTTAACTTATATACTGTTGTCTTTGTTCTGCAGGTATCAGTCATCAAGTTTAGAAATGCAGAATTAACGTACGCCACAAGAGATTTTCAAACTGATGCAAGCATAGGAGCCTCGAGGCAAATATCCAGCAGGGATAAGGAATTGACCCCGTGGGAAGGTGCTGATGATGTTGGAGAGACTTTAGAACAACTGGAAACAAGCGCCGCGGTGACGGTACATTCTTTTCACATATTTGCAACATTCAAAAAATTTCATTTACTCTGGGTATAAAATCTCATTCGAGGGTCATTATAATATCTTTCATAGAACGGTTGGGAAGCTCAGGAAATGTTCAAGGAAAATGAGGAAAAATATGGTGTTAAATCATCATTCAAACAAGACTTAAGTGGGTACACCACTCAAATAGACAAAACGGATTCAGATTCGTTTAAGAAGCATGAAGAAAAAGCTGCTCAAGTCGCTCAGGAAATTGAAGGTAACACATCCTCATGGGAAAGGGCTAATGTTGAAAATGGGGAGGACGAAGAAGACCAATTTTCCGCAGTACGTCGACCTGGTCGAAACAACAGTAACCATTCGAATAACAACCCTTCTCCGGCTTCCACAACTACAACTTCCAGTAGCGGGTACGATAAATACATGCATTCGGTTTTACCACAATATGTACAACTCATTAAAGGCCTCAGTCTATTAGACATTATTGCGTATCCAGCTAAGCGCGGTAGAAGACAAACTATAGTTTATTTTATACCTACAATACATGTAGTAAATTGTTTTTACCCTTGAAAGGATTTCAGTGTAGTTATAGTTGCACAGACTACTTTATACTCTTGTGTGACTTCGACCGCTAAGGTTCAAAACACTCACCAGGTCATTTTTTATGCCCGTGCTGTTATTTTTATTTAGTAACTGAAGTCAGTTTTGATCAAATCTGCAAAATAGTAGCTTTTCTTTTTTTTAAGTGTGACACTTAAATTTTAGATACCCCTCCAATATTAAAGATGATTTTTATACAAAAATGTAGTAAATAATCAGGATTTCGAACTTTAATTGTCAAAATCAAAACTAATAACGACCGACTTAATCATCAAAATTTATTATTAAGTAACGGTACTGATTAACTAATTATTATTACGTAACAATACTATCCGTACATAATAAGTGAATCAGAACTGTAACAATGTGAATCGCAAGCTGTATTTATTTAGATAAATCTTAGTGTTTTTCTTATCTTTTGTTAAGCAAAAATATTGCTGGATTCTAAGTTAGTCTCTGACTTTCGATTTAAGTTTATCACTATGTATTCTGGTTCGAAGTAGGGCACTTCACGAAACTTTACTTATCAGCACACTTACAGCACTACGCATACACTGGCGCATTACGTATTACATATAATACAACGTGTATCGGTAATTCATGCTTTTCGTCTCGTTTAAAATTTGAGTGATTGAAAATCTGCGTAATAATTATATAAGTGTATACACATGTATAATTATTCACAAAATTTTCAGAACTTGGTCGTATGCTGATTTTACCGGCGCTTAACAAATTTGCTGAAATAATTTAATTGTGTTGGCAAAGCAGTTATCATGGTTTGATTTCTCAGAATTTCTCAGATTAATTAAATTAATTTCTCAGAACGGTGAATTGTTGCGGTTTTCGTGGTTCGGTGTTGATCACAGCCGCAATAACTGTTCGCTTATAGTGTCAGCGGTTAGCGCATTTGATCTCGAAGACTTAAAAATACAATTGTGAACATAGTGTTTATTCAGGGGAAATGTAGAGAAAATAGTTTGTTTGCATTGTAACAAGTTAATTACATGATGCACGGTGAAGTAGGTGATACTAGTATGGGGTTGTTTATCCTAAAGGTATAATTCCATTAATTTGTATCATTGAGTGTTCTACCATATGTGAAACTTCTAAAGCAACTCAGATTTATTTATAAAACAACGTATTTTTTACTTTCCACAGGCATGATTAGCCATGACTGTGCTGTAAGGGAAGGGTTTTTAAGCTTTCTAAACATCATGTTGATTTCGATGAAAAATTCGAACGACAATTCGGGAGCATTAATATTTTACTTGTTTCCTCGTATTTTTATTCCAGGGGTGACAAATACGTTTGTCCATCTCGGCGTCCACAACCAGCAAATCTTCAGGGGCAGGGTCACGTGAACAATAACGGGCCTCCAGCGATTAATAATAACAACGGGGGCGCGAGGAAATTACAATATGATAGCCCAAGAAATAATTTTGGTCCTGGATCTGCTCATTCGTACAGTTCTCGTAGTTTTGATTCTTCCCAGGGTCGAGGACGAAGCCAAATGTACCCCAATGCTAGGGATAATAGAAGGGATCATGGAAATCGTCCACACCAGATGTCTGGCAAACCACCACTAGACAGAGGTGATCGACGAGGTATGTAATCAAATGTATTTATATTAATTTTCAATGACGGTTAGTTTACGTTTGTTGTTACGCATGTTATCACTAAATATTCACAAAGTCATTTTTGAATTGCTTATGGTATTATTAGGAAGAGATATGGAACAAGTGACGAAGTTGAAAGATTTTTCGACCAACTTCCGACTATCGGAAAACAGAGGAAGAATACCTCCCAATCAGCCTCAACATTCAGGTCCTCCTATAAATGTCCATATGAATGCATCAGCGCCTCCTCCAGTGAATAATGTCCCTACAACGTCAGCGTCGAACACGAATGTTCGCAACTCAAGTCCACCTAATAACAATAGTGCTCTTCAGATCTCTTCAACACAGTCCCCTGCAAAACCAACATCCAATAAAAAGGAAGAATTTTCACCTGTACCCCCATTAATTCAACCATGTGGTCCCGCGTCAACAAATAGTGAAAATTCCAGCGGAAGCGGCACTAATTCACCCCATAGTTCTAGTAATCCAACTAATGCGAATAATAGCGCCAGTCCTTCGCCGAATATATCATCGTCTTCAATAAATCAAACAACGAACGAAACAGCTCCCACCACACCTGGGTCAGCTGAAAGTCAAAGTTCTGCAATAACTAGTAGTGATTCCAAAAGCAGTACGGAGCCAGAAAATAAGAACAAAAAATCCTTCGTATTTAACCCTAACGCAAAGGAGTTTGTATTTAATCCGCCTCCTAAAGCATACACTCCGGTAAGCATAATTTTGAGCATGCCTTTGAAGTAAAAATATAATTGTGCACCTGTTTTATGTTATGACTTCCGTTTTTCTTCGACAACAGCGCTCTCCCAGCACACCGCCAAGACCCCCCAGTGCTCCGGCAAGTAGCCAACCAATAATGACACCTTCCATACACCATGGGCAATACATGGCTGTACAAATGCCTCACCAGATAGGTGGGGGAATAGTGTACGCCCAGCCTACGTACACAACTCATGCTCAAGCGGCTCTAACGCCATCTTCTAATTCGTCAGCTTCATCTGGTGGAAACACACCTCGACATCGTAAAAGTACGCTTTTAAATCATCGTAAATGTATTTAAATTTTTCTAAATTAAATTTTACATGGTGTACTTTTGTTAAATAACACATTCTAGCAAATATGAATACCTTTTATTATTTTATTATAGTAACAAATATTATATTACTAATTTTGGTAGTGCATTCATTTTTCGTAACCACCAATTGGTAAGATAATAACATCTGATTTTCTTTTATAACAGATATGATTAGTGGTCCCCCAAGGCCAGAAATCGCACAACCCATGCAGATGGCCACAGGTCCACCAATAATAACAGCTCCTTCCATTCAGGCAGCAGCTCCTCAGCAATATGCTTACGTACCAACTCAAGGCGGAGGGTATCCTCATGTAATTTGAAAAATATATTTTCGCATTTATTGTGTAGAATGGTCGCAGAGGAGTAATCGTAATGGTAATTACAAAATATAGGTTATGCGTGTTCTTCCACAAAATGCCATGATGCCCGTTTATCAAGCTGAAGGTAACAGTGGGTCACATATGCATCAAACGATGCACTATTTGCACAATGGAGGAACCCCACAAAACAATGCCGGTCATCAACAACCCGCAACTTCCCAATCGAACCCTAATGCTCCTGCGTAAGTTTAAAGACATTATAATTAATTTTGTATTTCAAATCGTTTAAATTAAATCAGATTTATTTTTGATACCTTGGTGTTTGACATTAACAGATCGAATTTTATATTGACCTACAGATCATCTGTTCCAGCGAATGGCAACACTTATGGTCAAGGGGGAGCTAGTCATGGTCCTCCTCATCACATGAGTTATCCATTCACTGTTCCCGTACCTATGATGACCTATTCACACGGACCTCCTGCTCACACTATGTTAACCGCGGTTCCCTTTGTCCCCCAAGGTATACTCTAATTTAGATTTGTGTTATTCAATGATCCTGATTTACCTATGAACGCATGTTTTGATGAGTATGTCCTGATGTCGTATGTTTTAACATTGTAGGTGGAGGAAATTCCGGGATTCCGCACAGTCAGTGAGGAACATGTATCGTAGGAAATAAAACGAAAGGAAGGAGTAAATAATGAGTTAATAATTCTAAGAGTTATCGCAACCGACACACTTGAAATTGACAAGACGACGGCCGCATGATTACATTTTTTCTTTAGTTTCGACTTCCGACCATAGAAAGAGTGAAGAACTTCGTTTATTGTTTTTTTTGTTAATGAGAATTTACGTGAGATCAGTTGGTAATTTGGTAAGTAGGCAAATGCGTACAACGTAGTGCGAAACACCTTCCTCAAGAGTTTCACTGCTCGTATGCCTAAATTCCTTTGATTGTTTCTTAAAAAGCAAAGTTCAGTTGTGTATGAAGCAACAAGATAAAAAATAATGTACGGAAAACATCAAAAAATAAAGAATCATGCTAAAAAAAATGTCTTCATTCCTTGTCGTGTTTTTTCATCATAATGGTAATGATAATGACTATCACAACTCACAATTATACATTTCGATGAGGTGATTGGTGTCAATTTTCACCAAATAAACGCATATTTTTAGTGATGATTTCCATTTTTACAGTTAACGCGAGGCAGACTTTCGTTGAACAAATAGGAAGAGAGGGAGGAAAAAGTGTTCACCTTTATTTCTTCTCTTTGAAAGAGAAAAAGGAGAAGTTTTCAACGGAATCTTTTTAAGGTGTGCGAAACATTGCTGGTTGTGTGTTTCGTGTTCAGTTTGGTTAGTTTATTTTCTACCGGGATGAATCGGATGGGAAATTGAAGAAGGACACTATACATTATTATAGAAGAAATACACATTTATGTGTGAAATGCAGCAAAAAATTATTTAGTTTTGGGATTTGTGTTCGTTGTCTTTACATTTTTTGCGACAGGGAGGCTTTGGTGGGGCAGGGAAGAACGAATGGAATTCGGAAGGCGAGCCTTAAAGGAATTCCGAGGAAACATTCCTTATTTTGATTTCGTGTGTATGCCGCAAAGACTTTCTCGCCCGATATTCAAGTACCCGGTCAGGTAAAATCAGGTATTGTCATACCTGATTTTGGCGTTCCGTGATTGTGTTGGGGGTTGGTATACATATGCAATAGGTACATTTCCAAGAAAGGCTTACACGGGGATAAAAGAACTATTGCCAAAACAAATAAAGGAGTTTAAAGGAGAAAAAAGTGATTCTACAATAATACATTGTTTTGAAGGACCCCGTGTGAAATTTAAGAATTAAGACACATCCGCAAAAGCAATCTGTGGTATATTAAGTCTGTATACACAGATTTAAAAAAAAAAAAGGATGACAAGAGTGTCTAACTTGCCTGAAAGACGGCTCAGGAGAAACGCACGCCATTAGAGATTAGAGCATCTAATTATTATTGTATTAACAATGTAATTATTTCGAGGGCTGCAGTATGCATATAGGTACTTAAACCTATCAGTACTCTTGTTCTTCTGGTTGTGTTCATGACCATAAAAAAAAAAAATGTCTACAAGATCGGGGATGAGTCGGGGACGGAAGAAGAGCCAGAAGTTCCTGAACCAAGGTGTACCCTCTCTCAGGCGGAATTTGAACTACTACAAAAGGAGGCTGAGCACATTTCTGAAAAACTGGAAGAAAAATTCATACAATTTATTTTGCCAGACCATCAACAGGAAGAGACAATGTCCTCTACAAATAGGAATAATTGGTGTACTGCAATCATGAACACATTGGCTTTTAGAAGTGTTACCTTTTCGCGGATGGGTTTTAAAAATGGCAACGGTGATTGATAATGAAACTGAAAAATTTAGGATACAACGGTGCCATGAAACAGTGTGTGAGGCTTTCCAATTACTAGCGGACGTTCTCCTTTTTACGTGGTATATGATGTACTCATCCTTCTGATAGTTATGGATTATTTGCTTGACCGTTTGGGTGACAGTAGATTCGCAAGATTGGTCACATCTGTACGTCGGGGTTATGGGTGGAATTGGTCATTTTTTTGTTGTGAGGCTGGATCCGAATAGTCCACCCCGAACCAACAATAAGGACAGTTTTGTGTAAAAAGACAGATTTAAAGAACAAAGTGGAAGAGATTCATACAAATTCTGCTAGCCCATCCACAGCATCCAGTGTTCGCTCACAAATACCAATAATTGGTTGACTGTACTAGTGAACACATTGTGTTTTAGCATATCGTGACTTGAATCAGTGTGTGTTTGGGATGTCTTTTGGAAGTTCTTGTGTATCTCGTAGTTGTGTGTCTGCTTCTGGCTCTTCTGGATTGTTTGTTTGACCGTTTGTGTGAAAGTGTAGATTCGCAAGATTGGTCAAAACTCTCGTTTTATGAGCAAGTCGTTGGGTCTGTAAAATCTGGATCCGAATTGTCAAACCCGAACCAACAATAAAGATACGTTTTGTGTATCCAGGATTTTTCCTCTTCCTGACTTTTCCCCAGCATGAAACATTTTTGGAAGTATCTTCCCAACAGTAGACGGAATATTTTTTTTGGAAACGTATAGGTATATACATATGGAATAGAGTGAAAAACAACTGTGAAACTGTACCACTTTCATTTTTTGGTGGGCTATTACGTACATCCCACGTAATCCTCGTCATCCTTTCCCCTGCATATCATTATATAATTCCCCATAAAAGTCAGTGGAAGTCTCGGAATCAACATCCAATGTGAAATAAAGCTTAGAATACAAAAGACAACTCACTAGTATCAACAACCAAGATGAGTGAGTCAGCAAAGGAACCTGAGATGAAGGGTTGGTTACATAAGTGGACCAACTATATTAAGGGCTACCAAAAACGGTGGTTTGTGCTTTCCAATGGTGTACTTTCCTATTACAGGTAATTTGTAACTTTTAATTGATTTCATAATTTTGGGGAAATGTAACGTCTGAATACAGACTGTGACGTTGATTTTGGAAGATGGTTCCAAATTTTTACGGGAATCACGGAAATTTAGACATCTCAAATGTGTAGTCACCCGTAGTTTGTTTGGTGTCACAGGGGCGTAACCAAAAGTTGCAGAAGTCGATGTTTGACATATTGCTCTAGTTGATTGTCGCATGCGTCACTGTTGCGTTCTGCATGTTGTTTTATTTTTTATCGTCACAAATATTCAATCATTTTCCAATTTCATTTTGTTTGATATTAGGGTTATGCCATTATTGAAACGTAACCTCACTGTATAAAATAATATGAATCTACTGATAGCATTTATTAGTCAACATGACTAACTTCTTTAGCAAGTATGATTGCTCTAAGAATGCAAAATTTTACGGATTCATGTTTGTTGAAGAAGATACGTAGTTGTATCATGGAAATTTTCAAAACGGAAAAAACATCACGAGGGACGGAGCGATCGATTTCTTACCATATGAATTGCGGGTAGAAGTGTTGACTATTCTGCAATGTTATGTTTGTTCCAGTTCAGCTCAACATGTACATCAAATTAGTCACGGTGAATGCAATGTCAACTCAGTCAAATGATATTGCACCAATTTGCTACTGGTTGGTGCAAAATGCAAATGCTAACACCTACGGTGGAAAAGTTTGTTTTTTACAAAAATGAAAACCAAATGTGTGTAATTCTGTACTCACGTCATTTTCTTCAACATCATAAGTTTTTGTATATTTTTGTTTTTTATATGATTATATTTCCAGAAACCAAGCTGAGGTGAATCATACCTGCCGTGGCTCGATCAGCTTACATGGTGCTCTTATTTATACAGAAGACACGTGCAACTTGGTCGTTTCGAATGGCGGAACACAAACTTTTCATTTGAGGGCTTCCTCGGAGGTAGAAAGGCAAAGGTATTGTCTTAGAGTATTGTTTTAAAATGTGTTTCGTTCTTAAAAGTAACAACAATTATTTAATAGCTCTTTTTTTTGCTGCAGATGGGTTACTGCACTGGAACTCGCCAAAGCGAAGGCGATTCGAACGATGGAATCGGAGGAAGAGGAAGAACTTGAAGAAGTTACAGCTCCTCCTGACAATCAAGAAGTGCAAAATGTCTTTCGTATGTTGTCCGCAAAATTAGAAGACATGCAAACCTGTTGCGAACTCATCAATAAACACGGAAATGCATTGCAGGTCCGACTTCTTTTCATGTATTGTTGTTATATGTAATATGCTCTTTACTTTTTTATAAACATTCACCGAATGAAGTTCGTTTTTCTCACGTGCTGTATTTTGCGTAAGTATTTTGTTTCTTAGTTTGTAAGGTATCATGTTTTTTAAGTACACTGCACGGGTACTACATATTTTAGCCATAATTAAATCTTTTGGAAAAATTCATTTTTGCGTACAATGATGTGGGTGTAGTTAAGACCGATGTTTAATATAATGAAATGTACAAGTTTTTCTTCATGCCCTTGTTTTTTCTTTCAGAAAGCGCTCAGTGAATTAGAATCGACAGATAACCATCATGATATAGTGTCCAAGGTCAAACAAGTGAACGAAAGAGCTACTCTCTTTCGCATCACTTCCACGGCAATGATTAACGTATGACTTTTTTTCAAATTCTTGTTAATGTCTGCGTTTGTGACTTACCTATATTTACGCAATGCTATGCTATCGTTTTTCTGATATTAATACGAACTTGAAATTACCTGTGGGTTAAAAACTGTCGTTATTCTACCATAGCAAGTAACACAGTTTTTATACTCGGACATGTACATTACACACATACTATGGGGAATTTCTCGTGTTCGCTTAAAATTTGATGGCATGAATGCATAACCAATTGTTATTATTGAATTAATTGCTTTTCAGGCATGCACAGAATACGCGAAAACTGCTCAGTCGCAGGGCAAAAAGTGGCAAAAAGCCATTCAGTATGAAAAGGAACAGCGGCAACGATTAGAACGTGTGGTAGAAGATTTAGCTAAGCAACATACGAAACTTGAAGAAGCTGCTGCAGTAGCATCTCATCATGGTCAGAAAACGACTTCTTCCGCTTCAAATGGTCATTAAAAGGAGAAACATCTGTTGTGATATTATATTGCAACAAAAAGTTTAGGACTAACGCTGTTTTATCTATGCAGGACAAAGTTCTGTTCAATCGGACGAAGACGATGAGACTGTGTACTATGACGCCGTAGAAACTTCTGAGGGAGGTCAGGCTAATGAATTTACCGTGGATGTTCCCATTTCTGTACACCGTCGAACATCCAGTGGGATTAGCACGGATTCTCAGGTTTGAAAAAGTTTCCACTATTGAGTAAAAAATAAAATTACTTTCTAACGCATGCTCAGTATGGAAATACGCTATTCGAATAACTGAATGACAGAATGGTTGTAATGATTTCAGCGTTCAGAAGGGAAGCAATCTAATTCTAGTAGTGAAGGAGAGGAAGAAGGAAATCCAGGTGCTAGTCAACAAGTAAGGTGTATTCGTGCCAAGGTAATGATCGAGTTTTTCAGTTTTGTTAAGCTTATCCTTGCGTTTTAAAATGCATAGTCACTGCCGGCTAAATGATTGGAGACATGCCTATGAAATCATACACTGTGTACAGCGAAAAATATTATTTTCCCATGATGGGTAAATGACACAATAGCATTCAAATATTTTAGTGCTGTAGATATTACCGCGTACATGATATGTAGTTAATAAGCACTGTAGTACACAATACAGATTTTTACATGCACACCAAGTTCTACTAAAGTTTTTGCTATGATTTTGTGGAGAGGGAAAAGTGCTAGTGATTTTTCAAGTATCTAAGGGCAGCACAAAAGAAGACAGAACACTGTAAAAATGTAGTTTCAACGTACTCTATTCACAATAAATACATAAACGATCCCTATAGCTATAGGAAGTCGGAGTCATATAGTCACAGTAATACTTGCTTCAAGTATTAATATGATGTTTGATGGCAGGTGGTTTTTAAACGTGCATAATGTAATTCGTTGTGTGAGTACCGGTTCATCAGGTGTTGATGTGAACCATGACGTCATATTATCGTTAATGAAATGGCTTCTGATCCTTTCTTTCGTAGACCTATTCGTTGTATGTTACTTGTTTGTGTGCAACCTGAAGCTTAGGTTTTCCCTGAGCCATATTTTGTATACCACGGAAAGCACAAATATTTGTTCACATTGTGTTGGACTTTGCGTCTGTGAAAACTTTTAGCTTGAGAAAAAATTTAGCGAACATGTACATTTCCCCATACATGTTCCAGCGTTTTACATTCCTCTATGGTGATGAAAGCATAAAATACACGCATATTTATTTGATATTCTTATTCTTCTCGTGATTAAGCTGTCTTCTTCTTTCTTCTCTATCTGTATGAAGGCTGTAAGTAAAATTAAATAATACGATTATACGAGTCCAGAGGAAAGACGAATTTACTATCCTTGTCTGTTCCCCTTGTTCAAGGAACACGAAATGGTTTTTCCTCAAATCGCCATTGCCACCACATACCGCATTCAAAGATAATAGGTATACTCGTAAGAGGTTTTGCGCTGCTACACAGTAACATCTTCTTATGGCTGACAAAAAAAACCAAAACTTCCAAAAACATGTAAAAACAAAAAATTCAATGATCAGAAGAAAACTTTTTTGTAGTTGTGATTAGTCATTCTTACCACAGGTATCCCGTACGAGTCTATTGTCACAAGGTCATCATTAATTTGTAAAAAAAGTTATGTTATAAGAAGAGAGAATATCTCGTAATCGTAATCTTCATTGTACATGCATATACGCTGATGTATGCTGAATGCTACTACCCGACTGCCCGGCTGCACATTTGCTATGTTATTGTATCTCTCTTGGTAGTAGTGGTAAGCAATTGTTGCAGATAAGTTGCACATAATTATTTGTATATTAAACCACCTTGACTTTTGCACAACACCCCTTGCGAGTTCTTGTCGAATTGAATGTGTGTAATGCATCATGGAGTAGAGTATAGTAGGCATGATTAAATCTTCAATATAGAGGAAATGTGTGTACATTACATGTGTAGCTTTACACATTACATTACAAGCCAAGCTCTTGACTATTTTTTTGCACTAAGCTAGTGATCTATTCTGTGTAACTTCATTTCGTAATAATGTGATTGATGTGAAGGTTTTTGTGCTGTAGTGTACATGCTTAGATAGTACATCTTCGTGAGAAGGAAAAAATCAAGAGTTATAGGGCATAAAGGTTATATCACGACGGGATCGGATGACTGACTAAAAAGAAGAGTGTTTTGATAAGGTCATGTGTTTGTTCTTTGAATGCGTGTAAGTGTAGCACACGTAACCTACTAAATATTCTATTCCGACATTGTTTGGAGCTTACTAAAACGAGTGTTGTGTGCGTAGAATAACGATATTTTTTTTTTTTGACTTTTCATATTATTATCTCCATGATATGTTCTCATGTTTTACGTGTATATTTGCCCCCCTCACTGATTGTTACTACTAGCAGTTTAATAATTGTCTTTCATTATACACGGTCGTCGTGTTGGTGTGTGGACGAGGATGGTATGGAATGTGTTGTGCATAGGTTGATAGGTTGATAGGTTAGGAAGGACATGTAAAAATACATTAGAAATACCATAGTAAGTACAGCTAAAATACCTAATAGCATTACTGATAGAGCGGTAAATGATGACATGGCATCTACATACTAATAAGGACTTGTGCAACATACTATTTCCCCCTCTTGGGTTAACTTTCCGTGTCTATGACCTTGCTTAAATTCACACAGTGGGTTAGTTATTAGGGGTGCCAGTTGGGCAGTGATATTGCCATATGTATATTTTACAGTTAATAATGGATATAGTTGGGGTTGTTCACGAACGACGGACAGTGACGGTGTTTCTCGTTCGACAGACTCTTGTCAGTGACTTGACCGTCCCCGTTGTGGACCCAGAAACCTTGTGTAAGAAGAGGGTAGTAAAAATTAAATACTAATACACTTTTGAGATAAAAACAATAAAGTATATAGAGAGGAATCAGGGAAAGGACGAAATGAGAGTCCTCCCTTTTTTTAGTTTATTATTTTAGTATTCTCTGTTCGGAGGACAAAAGGGGAAAAAAAGAGATGGAATAGTTTATGAGCTGAGAACTTGATTACATGTTAACTGGTGGGACGGACGTTAATGTTGATTAAAAAAAATGGACGGCTGTATAGGTAAAAACTACAGTATACATATAGGAAATGGAATATGGAGAGTTTGATAGATTTTAAAAAGGTTTGTTGACAGGTGTAGAATTAAAGATGGCGCAGTACATCGTCATTTTGGGGTAATGTGACTAATCTGAAAACGCTTGAATTGAATAGGTAGAAGTCATAAGTATATGCATATGTTTTATATATGTGTATATAAATGTGAATTAATACTAGTAGTATTTTTATTCTTTTACGGATATTATGAAGTTTGCTCTATGTGCTCTTTTTTACACTTTGTATACCTAATACCTATAAATATATGAATTAAATGAATACGTATCGAAGTATAGTGAATAGCAAATAGTTTAAAGTATTCTTGCAACAAGTTGGTTCCGGCAAAGTAGTAAGGATTAATGTTCAATTTGAAGCTTCTGTGTGGCAGAGAGACCAGTGATATTTTATTATCTTTGGCGATCGTAGTTCCTGGTCCTGGTAGCTGGTAGGAATTTGATATTTTTTTCTGCTGTGGTGAAAAAAAAAAAACTTTCTGTGACATAAATATAATATCCGGATCCACAGGAGTGAGTGTGTCATTTACAAGTCATACCAGAATAAAATGACTGGATTGGTAATTGAGTTTAAATGCGCATTAGAAAAGTGAAAATTTTGAATGAAAAATTTGTACAATTAGATTATTACTTAAACGTATATGATTTAATTTTACTTTGTTTTCCCAACAGACTAAAGGTGATCGGCAGCAGCAGTTGTCAGTGAGTAGTAAGGATGATGGAGTTCCGTCTTCGAATTCGGAGCTTGTCCCCGTGGTGTCACAAAAGTTACGAAGAAAACGAGTGGCGGAAAAACCAAATTATCCTCTTAATTTGTGGAGTATCATGAAAAATTGTATTGGAAAAGAATTGACCAAAATTCCCATGCCTGTCAATTTCTCGGAACCACTTTCTATGTTACAAAGACTTACTGAAGACTTCGAGTACAGTCAAATTTTGGACCGAGCTGCTAAATGCAAGGATTCATGTGAGCAGCTTAGTTATGTGGCCGCGTTCACAGTTTCCTCGTACGCGACGACAGCCGTGAGTCCTGTTGAAATCAGCATTGAATGTAGTTGTGCAAATGAATGTGATTTAAATTATTTTAATTTAAAAGCGTTAAGTTTTCAAAGGACAGTTATTCTTTCATATATATGTATAAGTATCTTTGAAGTTTATTGCTAATACAACAATTAAATAATTTACTGTGGAACACAGGTTAGAACAGGAAAGCCCTTTAACCCTTTGCTTGGAGAGACTTACGAATGTGATCGAATGGATGACTTGGGCTGGAGATGCTTGAATGAACAAGTAAGCCATCACCCTCCAATGGCCGCCCAGTTTTGTGAAGGAAGAGGATGGAAATGCTGGCAAGAATTTACCATGTCGTCCAAATTTCGTGGAAAATATTTGCAAGTTATACCTCTCGGCATTGCCCATTTAGTCTTCAATGATTCTGGTTCGTTATCTGTCTTCAAAAACACATTTGCAAACATTGCATCAATATATGTACATTTGCTTGTTAAACAATTTGTAATGTGCAAACTCATACGGCTTCGATTGCAGGTAATCATTACACGTGGCGTAAAGTAACAACAACAATTCACAACATTATTGTTGGGAAACTGTGGGTTGACCAACATGGAGAAATGGATATAGTAAATCATCACACAGGAGATAAGTGCCACTTGAAATACATTCCCTACTCGTATTTCAATAGAGACGTGCAACGAAAGGTAAGAACTTGACAAATTATTAATAATTATCAAAGTTGGAATTGATACAATGCAATTTGCAATACATTATAGTAATAATTAAAAATACTTGCGCCAACCGTGTGTCGGGATTCGGACCATTTACTAATTACTTGCGGCTTGGTATTTTTGTAGGTTACAGGTTGTGTGATGGATAAACATGAGAAGGTTAGATGGATTTTGAACGGTACCTGGGATGCAAAAATGGAAGCTTGTGAGGTGCTCAATCAGAAGGACACAGACAAAAGCGGAAAACCTGTTTTGGAATTGGCGTCATCAAAAACTCTTTGGGAAAGAAAAATGCCACCGTGAGTTTTGAGTAATAATGTAGAGGACTAGTTTATTTCAAACGTTGGAAATTCCGTTTTGCGGAAATACATATATATGTAAAAATTGCAATATTTTGCAGTCCTGACTCCGAACGGTACTACAACTTTACTGAATTAGCATGCCAATTGAATGAGTCTGAAGACGGTGTAGGTCCTACGGATTCCAGGCTTAGACCCGATCAACGCTTAATGGAAGAAGGATTTTGGGACGAAGCGAACACAGAGAAGCTCCGACTAGAAGAAAAACAACGGTCTGCTCGGCGATCCAAAGAATCGGATGCAGAAAAAGCTGCTGCTGATGGTGAGCTGGTGTTCATGATTTATACCCACGTGAAAAACTTGCAATGGCATAAGTAGTTGTAATTAATAATGTTGCTGCTTCATTCTTGGTTTCATCATAGGTCGTCCTGTGCCATCATACGAACCTATTTGGTTTATTAAAGAAAAGGATCCGCACACAGGAAATGTTATTCATATCTTCAAAGGAGATTACTGGACGTGTAAAGAAAAGCAAGAGTGGACCAGATGTCCGGATATATTTTAAATATTAATTCTTTTCTCTGAAAACGTATTTTATCGTCATTGATTTAAGATTTAATGTTAACGAATGTCTTTCGACAAAAATGAAAAAGCGTTATTGTGCGACAGAAGCCATGCGGTCGGTCTGTTGAGAATCATTTTATTTTGGTGCAATATCGTGAATCCTGTAAATGCCTAATGCTCTAAAGCTGTACGATTCACGAAATTATATATATAACCTAGAGGTATGAATAGGTAAGTAGTTGTTTAACAAATCGTACTTGAAAATGTTCATGGTCGTCTCAGGATTCTTAGAACGGACTGTGAGCAAATTTTAAAAATATAATAATTGCACTGTTTTTAAAACTTCCACGAAATCTAAAACTTAACAATGATTAAGAATGTCAGTGGTTGGCTTCCTTGGTTGGAAGCGAGTATCAATTCAATGGAGCCTTATCATATAGCCATGTAAAATTATTAATATAATATATGTACTGTTACTTAACTACAAGCTGTGATAGTTGTAAGTTCTCGAAGAAAATGTAAAT
The DNA here is from genome assembly GCA_034698585.1 of Disparrhopalites patrizii. Lineage (NCBI taxonomy): Eukaryota > Metazoa > Arthropoda > Collembola > Symphypleona > Sminthuridae > Disparrhopalites > Disparrhopalites patrizii. Next base: position 53,895 of record JAQGBT010000232.1, read on the forward strand.
GGTTTACTCAAGAAAAAAGAAAGTATACTTTCTTATGAGTATGTAGAATGCGGTACAGAAAATTTCACTAAGCTAGTAGGAGTCGATCATAGGAAACAGGAGTTTGCCTTACATAATTACTTCAAGTGAATTCTAATCTTCCACACACACACGTAAGGAATGCAGTGGTAGTGTTGAAAGTTGGATTGTGTACTGTTTTATTAAGCTGCCACCGTCATATAATTATTACACTACTTGTAACGTTATGTGTATATAATACGTAATTGTACGAAAATCATGACCTCCTTCGGGCTTCTGGGCCTTTATTAGATATGCCCCTACATGTAAGCAGTATATATGTATCTACAACGGTCCCCATAAAACTAGAAATTCCTATAAACATTATGCATCTCTCAGTGAACACTGGTGCTAAAAGATTCCCACTAAAACCAACCCAATCTTTGTATATTTATCTTTGGTGTCAACTTTTAAAGTGTTTTGACCTCACTCTTCGATCTTGCCTGGACCTCTTGTTTCTACCGGCGATGAGTGGACGAAGTCTTCCAAATTCTCTTAACTTTGCAAATCAATTTTCAAGTTTCCTACTGATTGTTAAAATAGAGGTAAGAGTTTTCCTTAATTTTAATACTTGCTTCCCACGTTTCCCAATTTGTTGAAGTAGAGAATTTTTGCCTTGAGCATATAAAATTGAATGAAAAAGTCGATATATCTTGTCCCGGTGTAGAGTAGGCAATCGTTTGTACCGGTAGGAATGCAGGGAGGGACGCAGTCATGCTGTTGTGAATATTAACGCTGTAAATCCAGTCAGAGAAGCAAAAGCTTTTATCGACATTGTAATGACTAATGATATTACATTACACATGGTAGCACTTCGACCAAGCAGATATTATTGAGTGAGTTAATTGATGATTTCTTTCATTTTTCAATAACCAAGAAGCTTTGCAAACTGGTTGTCCTCTTCCAATGCCCATCAACCCGAAAACTAATTTTCAGTCTCGTGAGTAGCTATCACGTACGTGTAATCCCGTATATGTCATCTTGTCGTGAACCACCTGTTCAAGTCGACATGTGTTCAGTCCATCTACTATACTTTCGCAATTAATAAAATAGGGTGTAGACAGGCACAGTAAAAGTGGTCGGGCTACTAAATCTCTACTTATATGCTGCAACAATTATCTCAACTCTTTTTAAGTGATGGGTAGTATCGAACTTGATGTAATGACTTCCTTATTTTTTGTTTCAGTGAAAGTATGATGGTCCGGAGGTAAGAAGGTCTGTAGATAGTTCATCATACCGGCTCCCAGTTCCATTGATACATTTGGTAATATCAATATAGAACCTAGCTACAACGCGTCTGCAGCTGGCGAAGAAGTTTCAAGTCCGTTGTACGTAAATTGTATTGTACATACAGTCTAAGCTTTTTTAAAATATGTATGAGAAATGAGATGTACGTATATGTATAATTACTTAATTATATAATAATTAAACAGTACAAACACATATGTGATTGTTCATTTTGTTTTAGGGAAGAAATATTTGACATACACTCACACTGGGAACTATTGCTATCAATTACACAAACCGGCACAACGCTCGTTTGGAAACGCAAAAGTACATACTATATAATATCGGAAAATAGTTGGAAACAAATGATCAGAGCTTGGAGGTAATAATTTCTGGAACCCGAACCTTCGCAACTTGAGAAACACGAGAAAAAGAAATTGGAGCTCCCTTTCCGCAAATTGATCGCAGCAACCTAGATTAAGTACACGAAGCAATTTTTTTATAGTTGCATAAAAAAGGGATTAAATGACATCAGACAGGTAAATTAACAATAACCAAAAGAAGATTTTATGTATAGGAATAATAATAATGCGAATAACTCTTCTACACGTGTTATGCCTTCCAAAAACTCATCCAATGGTTTTGAAGTTGCTTGGTCAACATCACAAAAGCTATTATAAGGAAATATGTGATGTCCTTGTTTTGTTATATTATACTTACGGAAGTAGATTCTATGAACTGTATTTTGAATTTCATTGTATCAAAAGGAAGAGACTACTTATAATATTATTTTTGTTTCCGTGACGGTTTTGGAATACGGGTTAATGAACACTTATGATTATTATGTTAGACTGTCACACACACATTTCAAGTTCTCCAAAACATGGCCTTAGCTAAATAAATATAGGTGTGGTCAATATATTTCGGATTCACCCTCCTGGAGTGAAGCAATACATATAATAGTTAAAAATAATTAAGAATATTTGCCAGATGAAGAAGTTGATTCGATTTTTGACACGTGGTTGCCAACATGTGTGTGTCAGTTCAATGAGTACAATAATTTTTAAGAGTTATTACAACGTATTGAGAAACCATTTGTGAATATTATTAAATACAGAACTAGTGAAAACAAGCGCAGAATGGCAGAAAAATATACAAGTATCTTCTTGAATGAATGTATATGAAAGTAATTACATACGTAGAAGAAAATTTGGTTTGTCAATATTTGTGTCATTCGACATTTTAAAAATGCTGTTTGGAAAAACATTCTAGCACCACAAGGGTTATATGTATTTTTTCCTCTTACGATTTTGATAGAATAGCGGCTGATTTTGATTTATGTATTATTATATTTAAATATTTAATAACTGGAATTGTAAGTATGTTATTCTTTTCTGTTGTATCGTTGTATGGTTTCAAACAAAAATAATTCCAGGTGAGATTTTCTGTGAAATTTTGAAACCTTCACGTACATGCATACTGCATACATTGAAAACAAGAAAAGAGTTTAATACAATAAAAGTTACGATTCAGTAATATGTTTTGTTACTACGCCGGAATTTTTACTGCATTATGGACTGGAACACATTTGCATTGTTCACTGGTTTTAGGCAAAACATTGTTCACTGTTTTTAGGTAATAATAAAATCGTTGCGGTTATTATAGCATTATTTGAAATAAAACTGAAATACGAACAGGGGAAATCTAGGAGAAAAATTTATTATTATTATATGTTTAGTGTTTATATATGTATGGTTATGTGTGGGAAATCATATTAGCTTAATGTACATATATACATACTTAATATTGGATTAAAAAACGAAATTACACTTGATTTTATACAATTTCATAGAGAGAGGTATCGATGTATGTCACACCAAAATTGACATATTTATGTCAATCCCTTCCTGTATAAATAATAAATATACTTCGCAGACTTCCGAATTTAAATTTCAAAAGGTGATTATTTTGATGCAAGGAAATAGTGATTATTAGCTGTAAAAATGAGCCGGGGAAATAACGTGTTTGCATACGCTTTCTCTTATTTTTTTGATTCTATATTTGTCGTTATGTATCTATAAAACGTAAAAAAGTACGAGAAAATCTGGTAACAGGATATGTCGGCACATTGTACCGTCGATTGTATAAAAGAAATTAATAAGTCAACGCAAGATAAAAGTCGAATCGTATTGTTAAAATAGTCTTTTATTCGCAACGTTCCAAATAATCATTTGCCCGTGATGAATAAATCATGAATATTATTAAAAAAAATTATCTATTTTTCAGGAAATTGTCAGCAACCACAATTTTTTATTATTTTACGTAAAGCATTTTTCACAAATCACATTACACAACAACCAACAACTTCTTTTTTAGAAATCATCAGTATTCCAAAAAACTGAAATTTCCGTCAGCGGGTTGGGATTTGGGATTGTCGTACTTTGTAAGCAATTGCTCATTCCTATGGTTAGTTTCAGTTTCAACAAATATATACCGATGCAAGTTACTAGTCAATACTCAATATACACGAGTCGTTTTCCGCAGTGCGTTTATAATATTATGTAGTTTACTTATTTAGGTATATGTATATACATACATTCATAAAAACGTTTCTAGCTTTCGACATAACTATGAACAAATGTATTATCACAGTTTATACTACTATAAACCTCTCTAGCAAAGCATTTTGACTTTGGCTACTCCATTTCATTCATTATCATGTTAATTCGAAAAAATTGGGGCTTCAAAAACAGTACATCAGCTAATTTATTGAAGTTATCTTTACACCTTTATGACAATTCAAAACCAACATGAGCGGATATAGCGTACCGTAGCTTGTCCCGTAGCGTAGACTTTTTGTGGTAGTTTGGCAACTTAAGAAGGTTGAAGCATGTTGACGATGTTGGTAGTCTGCCCACAGGATCTTTTTTTCCGATTGTTAAAAACCCTCTGAGAACACTCCCTAAAATATCGAAACCTTTTACGTACACTTTTGCACCTTTTGTACACCCTTTACCTAATACGTAATAACATGACACATGACAGTAAGTCAGCATCTATATTTATCTATTCATATACTTCCGTATGATTTGTCCGATATGATAATCGAATTGGTATGAAACAACAGACTTACCTATAGTGTCTCCTGTGTCCTCATCATCACTAACTTCTACGCACCTAAATTTACGAATATAGTTTTTTTTAATTATTCTGTAATTCCTGTACTTATTAAGACTTTTTCGAATTTGCATACGCCGCAATGACATTATCGATCGCGCACTCACCGAATTGAGAAAGGAGGATCCATGTTCACAAATCCCAGTAACGGTGGCTTCGAGCAACTGGTTACAAACTGCAATATAGTAATAGTTGAGTTACTAATCAACACAACTAGTAATCCCAGATTATAATTGGAAAGATAAAGGTTCATAGATACTGTGATTTAATTACAACTTTTCAATGGACCACAAATATGAAAGATAAGAGTCCACCAATTTCGCTAATTGTATTCATAACCTATTTCGCTAATGTTATAATTATAATTTTATGATTATAGCAAGTGGCCCTGTCGGAAAATGACTACTTACTCATCATTCCAGTGGCAACTGGACTGGAAGGAACACTGACTAAAAAATGACTAAAAAGGGAACCAGTTCTAAGTACCTTTAAAAACTGGCGTCTCTCCTGCTCATAGAAGTCATGCTCAAGTATTTCCCACAGCCAACAAATAACCCGATGATTATCATGGAAACCTCCGTAGTATTGAGTATTCCTTCTCAAATCTTGCAGATCAATATCCGTGTCTTCCCCACTGATCAGTCTTTGAAGCTAAAAGTGTGGAATATACTAACTTATTTTAATAAAGTCCGCAAATCATGTTGCAATAGACAATGCTTGCATAAATTTTGTGATGAAAAATTAATTCACCTCAATAGGCGAGAAAATTCTTATCCATTCAAATGGAATAATGGACCGAAACCCCTTCAGGAAAGCTGCCGTTTGCTCTTTAATTTGCATGGAAAGATGAAAATGAGCCATTAGATAAAGGTAGCTGATCCTAAATCACGAAAAAAGCACAACTTCATCATTTCGAAAGAGTTTTGATATGCGTAAAAACAGGCAGCAGTATAATGAAACTTGGTCAATAAAAAATATTTCGCTTACTTATTATCGTTCGTAACAGGAAGGGTGGAACCACCAGGAATCAATTCCGTGGTTTTAATTTGACCGAGAACATCTTGATCGACAGAAAAAGTAAGCTCAAGATCCTACAGACACACAATACAATTAACATACAATCAGATCAAATTCACGAGATTTTAACACAATCTTGCATGTCATACGTTTTTACAAGACAGCTACAAACCTGAACATTTCCTTCATAGTGCTTAATGTAATTCAACGACTTGTACAACTCTAAATCCAACGACTGAAGCTCGTCAATGGCAGAAAACAGAGCGTTTTGTTGATGCCCCAAAATTTGGCTCAGAAAGAACGGTGCGAAATGGACATCAACTACAATTCCCTAATGAATTAAACGTTTACAAAGATGAAGCAACTTGATAATAAAGCAGGTGTTTTTAAAATGATGTCAAGAAAATGTAAATCAAGAAATCTCACCTCGTAAATAGCCTTTGCTAACATTTTCCCTACAAACTCAAAGAGCTGTAGGTAATTTTCATGGAGGTACGATAATGGAGCAGGATATAATAAATTTTCACTGGTGGCTTTGAAAAGATTCAATGTAGGGTTGAAAACCGCATTAATGGTTTCTTCCAAAAACTCTTTAAATACTCCATCTTGATCAATACCCGCTTCGTCCAAACCTAAGGCATTTTGAAAGCGGACTCTAATAGTTCCTTTCAGTGCTTTGGGGGAAAGAGTAGCTAACTGTGCGTATCCGTCTTCAACAATCCTTCCTCTTTGAATAGTTACTAGGGTTGAATTTCCAGATCCAGTTTGGGAGTCCAGATCTCCGGCTGAATTCCCATTTAATTGTTTTTCAGATGCTGCCCACTTTCTGAACAAAACCACCCTAGCTTCTTCCCGAAGAACGTGTGGCATATCCAATAAAATGCGCTGCACAGGGAATTAAACATTTAATTAATGAGATGTATTCTTTTCGAAACAACAGCAAGATTATAAAATCTTTTGAAAACTTACTTTTGCATTTTTTCGTCCCTTCTCTATGTCACTGATTAATTGATTCATTTTATTGGTTTCGATCAACCAGTTATCATCAGAACAAAATCTTTTGCGACAGTCTCGTCGATACAGTACAACCAGGAGGGTTTTTAACGACTTCCACACTTTGTCTTTGATTCGAGAATGATTAGGATGAGAGATCAGTCTATAGCACAACCGATTAATGAACTGAGCCAATTCAGAAAACTCTGCAAGAGTAAAAACTTTTTGGTCTTCGTACATTTCCTGATCGTCTAGTATCCTGTAAAATCGTTGAAATAATTTTATCACTTGGTTAGTGTCAATCTCGGACCTGAACAGATACTAATTGCTTCCAAACAGAAAAAGTAAAAACTAGGGTATTTTCACATACGTTGTAAAATGTATCATGGCATCGGCAAATAGTACAATCAGCTCTTCTTGAATTTGAGTTGGTTTTGCCAAAATCACATCCACCCAATTGCTAGTCTTATCCTTATCCAGGAGATGCACAAACTTCCATAAGACCACTAAAGTTTTGGAAGAATTTTTGAAGCATAAACCCGTAAGTATGTCAATTTTGCAAATCGGAAGGGTTTTGATTACTGCAGTATATAATTGACACGCTTCCGCAACCCTAATTGAAATGTCGTTAGAAAATTTTAAATATGGCTGATAGGACGAACAAGCTGATGAATTCGAAACTACATGAGGAGCTTGCATATCTGATGACGCGTCTAAAGAAAAGACCCTTTTGACGGCCTTCAATAAACTAGCTTTAACAGTAGATGGGGGAGACTTCTGAGGAACAATGACACCTTTGATGGGCTTTTTAGCTGGGCGTTCGGCTACAGATGTCAACAGACGGTTCGTAGCACTAAACTCGAATAGTTGAGCAAATGCAGACTATAAAAATAAACATTAAGTACACAAATTTTACTCATTTATACTTTGGTTATCATCTCGCATAATATAGCCATTTATGTCAGTTACACTTGTAAATTACTTAAAATAAAAGATCTCACGTCAATGTAGTTTGGACTCCACAGGAACTCTACTTGGGTTCTAAATTGTTCCACAGAGTTAAGAAATGACGCGGGAATAGGCTGAACAACCCACCCAAAAATCGGATGCCAATGAGTTTTTGATTTGGGTTGTTCATTGAGGGCATTGCATTCTTTCATCAAACCCGAAATAACCGTCTGTGAAGTTAAAACTCGATAAAAAAATGTGTGGCACTTGGATAAAGTGATACAAAAACACAAGGTGCTTACACTTACCGAAAATTTTGGGTAAAATAATTCTGCTAAATTCTGTTCTTTTGAATACCGCTCTCCGAGTTGTATTAAATTGGCCAATAAGGCCAATATAAGAGATAAATCTTTTCCTTGTGTAATTTCAGATAAGTTCTTTTCAATGCTGGCGTAAGACACGAATTTAGAAAATAGTTTTTCTTCTAAGGCCTGAAAAAAAGTACGAAAGATTCTCACGCTGTTTTCAACTTCAAGCAACGTAACTAAAGCATAAATCGAAAAAAAAAATAACAACAGAAGTTACCTCGGAGCACAGATTATTCACGTGGAAAATGTATGCGGGAACAGTTAATATGTTTCGAATATATAAAGAAATTAATTTTTGCTGAGAAGGAAATTCTTCTGTGATTGGACGGTTTGCTAAAGTTGCTATTGCCTGCAGATTCGCCTTTTTGACTGCAAACTGTAACATTTATGTACAGGAATTAGCCGTTGTAGCATCACATGAATATCAATAAATCGACACAAGTAATTTCATTACCCGTCCAGGTCGCGACAGAGCAGCCTGAAGTACACAGTTCAACGATTCGTAAAAAGGAGTGTGTTCACACATATGAACAGCCATGTTTAGGCTAAGTTTTTCCATGCCAGGTCGAAGGGATTCCATTGACTTTGTCCATACAAGGCACCATCCTTTCACAGATGTTAGAACAACTAACGTGCTTAGGAAAATGGAGAGTTGCTTGGAATCGGCCAATAACTCAGGTTTCAACAGGGCAATCTAAACATTTTACGTTCACATTTTAACTGACGGTTAGAAATCAGTCTGTACGTATGTATAAATAAATAAATATACTAGACTCACACTTGAAACACAAACAGTGATGATTTCTTTAAGGTGATTAATCCAGTATATAGAAAGGGTTTTTTTCAACCCAACACCAATATAGCTGTATTGACAACTCTCCTGCTGAAGGCTCCAAATTATGTACCTGTAATAAAATTAAAGTTATGAAGCTGCTTGTGTAGTGCGTAATTTTTTAGTAAGGCATGTGATTCAAGGACGAATAAATGAGACCAGCTTACCTGCAGAGCTTTTCCAAAAAGACAACATCAGTCTTGTTATTAAACCGCTTTACAAGGAAATAGGCTGCTAAGAAAACGTCCAAAGCGTGGGCATTGTCCTTCTTTTCCGCATCAAATCCTGCAAGAAGATTTTCGATCTGCAAGCTGAAAACAACAATTAAGTTTTGTAAACCTTATTTGCCATAACGCAGTCAAATTGCAAATAAATATTAGTCCTCCCGGAGAAGATAATAATAACTAAGAACAGTAATATGAGAACATAAGAAGAATCGTAATAAAAAATCCCAAATAACAATGATCATTCCTTACAAACAACTCTTGCGGAATTTCCTCGTTTCAACATATCTGCGAATAGTATTCTGAATGACAATAGCGGCCGCTTCATTCTTTTGATCATTGACACGTTTCAACCTTGATGTTCTAGCTTGGTCTATAATGAACTCTTTCCCTTTCCCCAACTCGGGTTTTTGCGGAATCCCCTCCATCTAAAAATTAAAAAATCATACAATCGAGGAGTGCTTCACAACTGCATTTTAAACACGACTGTTCCGTAGTATCAATCAGTAATCAGTATATTACCCTAATCATGAATACTTAAACACAAATTTAAACTAATATACTTAGTAAGAACCACAGATTGGTTGCAAAATAAATTTCAATTCTGTACCTTCTTTCGTCCTCCTTTTCGCGGTCTCCCCTAGTGACACACAATCGTCAATACAGGTCACATTCGCAGGTCGTAATTTAAAAATCACATCTCGAGTGGTCCTCAACTGTAATACAAAGGCAAGATCGATGCTTTAGACAAGGTGACAGCAAATGACAGGTCAACATATAATATTTCATTCGTCCATTTCACCAGAATGTATAATTAGTACTTACACAAGTTGTTTTCAAAGCGAGCCCCCATACAAAGATGCATTCATGCCGATATCGTGACTGTATAATGACGACGATGTCAACCCAGTGGATACTTAATGTATTTACGGATACAAAACCAGCCACAAAAAGTTTTATTTTGTCGAACTTGTTTTCCAACTCTTGATTAACTCTTTTGCAGAATCTGTAAGAAACGACTTGAGTTTAATCCAACTGGGTGTCGTCAAAGCTCTGCTTTAGCAAAAATAAAATAAGAGGAAGGAATCGTGAAGAACTTTACAAAATTTTGGTCGAAATGTTAAGTCACACGGGCAATTTTTTGAGCCATGATGCCAGAAGCAAAAAGTCAAATTCTAAATGAAAACCGATGCGATCCTGATTTTTTTTGTTTTGTTTTTCAGAACGGGGAAAGTTGTGACTTAATTCGGTCCCTTTTCAAAGACAAGGAATTTTTTGGGGAGTAATGTCAGAAAACTGCCATTAAATGTGCAAATGTAATTTGCTTCCAGTAACAACTGTATATTTGACTTAAAACCCTTTCCCTAATAAAAGATTGTGTAAATTAAAATGTTTACAACTATGTGATACGAAGAGTAAAAAATAGACATCACGAAATTTATACAGTATAATAATACCTAGAGATAAGGATAGCACTAATACGGTGTCAATTGGACACAAGACAATATGACCCGCTATGCGGACGCCAATGCTACTTCCAGTGTAAACAAATGTTACACTTTCGACTTCCCTTATGCCTGCTCCACTTTCTTCTTTTCTCCAGCTGATTCCTGTCTCTCTTTTCTCTCGTACTTCTCCACGTATTTCTTTAATTCGTCTCCATGCATTAAATTCTCTGGCATCTATTTTTCTCTCCTCTTCTCGTCTTCTGTCTCCCTTGTCTTTGTCATCCGTCTCTCGTCTCCCTGTCTTCCTACACTGTCCTCTCTGTCGTCTGTCTCGCTTGTCTCTGTCCCCCTAATGTCTTCACTCTCCCTCTCTTCTCTCTATCATCTTTCCATATTCTCTCTCATTTATCTCTCTCTCTCTCTCCTTTATCTCTCTCTTCCCCCTCTCTTCATATCTCCTTTATCTCTCTCTTCCCCCTCTCTTCCTATCTCCTTTATCTCTTTCCCTCTCTTCCTGTTTCCTTTATCTCTCTCTGCTCTCTCTTTTCCTGTCTCCTTTATCTCGTTCTCTCTCTTCCTGTTTCCTTTATCTCTCTCTTACTCTCTCCTATATCTCTCTCTAGCTTCCTCTCTCCTTTATCTCGTTCTTTCTCTTCCTGTTTCCTTTATCTCTCTCTTACTCTCTCCTATATCTCTCTCTAGCTTCCTCTCTCCTTTATCCTCTCTTCCTCTCTATCTCTCTTCTCTCTCTCTTCTCTC
>JAQGBT010000233.1:0-64863 GCA_034698585.1 Disparrhopalites patrizii
ATCATAAATAAAATAATTCATAAATGAAATGAAATAAATCATAAATGTAATAAATTAATTCATATAAATGTAATAAATTAATTCATATAAATGTAATAATTAAATAATTCATAAATAAAATAAATTAAAATGTACAGCAAAGTTTTCGATGATTTTTAAAAATGTCACAGTGCATAATGTGTTAAACGGAAATTATTTGCGGGATTAGCAAGACTGTCCAACGTTTACTGCTGCACATCCCTGTACAATGTGACATTCTCTGGGTGGATGTGTCATTCGTGCTAAAAACGCATTTAAAAAGTGCTGACATTATTAATATTTGCTATAATAATAATAATTAATAATGAAAAAACATGATAATAATAAACCACAATAGATAGATTTCAAAGGAAAGTTGATGACGAGTTTCTTCCTACTTTTCCCTGTACGAAAAGATATCAAGGAAATGCTCAAGAAAATAATTCTGTTTTCATGTTTAATAAAAAAAATTAGTTTTCATGTTAATTTCATGCTTAGAGTAAAAAAAGGACATCAAATAGGATGTGCAATAATTACTTTTTATCAAGTACATTTGTTCCTAATTACAATGTTGAATATGTTCCCGTCGTTCTGAAGTTATTCCGTCCACATAACATGGCTACAATAGCTGCTAAATTGCGTTTAAGAACCAATACACGGCAATAAATTGTTGAATTACATGTTTTTTAAAGTATAAACATTTCTATAGGGTAAAGCTTGATATTAGAGTCACTGTTTCGCACCGTTTTTAAAAATTTTCCGCCGTGGTTTAAGCAAGGCATTTTGAAGAAGGAAGAATACGTAGCATTTCCAGCTATAACCAAAAAAATACTTGTTAAATTTCTCTTCACCGATTTCATATTTTATGATTTTTTTAAAAGAAAACTACAGTTCACAAATGTGGCCATTTGCATGCAATTGTGACCATCCCACCTTCAATTGTGGTAAACATTTATAAATTATGAAAAAAATATTACCTTAAGTAATTACAGGCTTAATATATGTAGGGTTATCTTGACAGTCCGGTTGAATAATTCCGCAAAGCCGAGAAAAAAAGAAATGAAGGAGGTTAAGTTAATACTTGAATGGCCCCTGAAAAGCTTTGAAGATTTTTGGATTTTACAATTTAATGATTAATTAATGAATAATATAGGGTGGCGCTAGTTTTCTTAATTTTGCCTCCTTTTCATTCATGACGCGTAATTCTTGATTAATTTGGCGGGTAGCCAGAATTATCCAGATTCCAGATGACCACAATTACAATTACAAGCTTTACCCTACATGTTTTTTTTAAATGTATCAACGTTTTTATATCTATAGAAATAAAATATTACATTAAAATATGATCAATTAAAATATTTTATATGTAAAATGTAAATAAAAGTACTTAATTGTGTTGACCTTTGACCTTGATGCAGGTGGACTTCAGTTACGACCGAAGCTTCCTCCTCACCTCCGTGAACCAATGTGATGAGATGCTCATGGGTCTGGTCAAGAATCATCTGACGGACAAATCCTTAGGAAGAATACAATTTGTGGCCAATGTGCTCCGGGACAAAAGTCTCCTGGACGCCTCCTTCCAGAAGGGCACGCCTCAGAATGAAATCATGGTCAAGATGGTGGGGGAAATCAACAAAGCCCTGGAGAATGGGGAATTGTGATAATCTTTAAAAAAAATAACCAAAATATAAAGCAAAGTAAATAAAAAAAATCCTTTCCCATGTAAATGATTCTCTCCTGTCTATACATCACCGATTGACTGTATTAATTCCTTTACGGAGTCCTTTTTTGTGTGTGATTTATTCAATTTTACAAGTCCAAAGTAGGGAATTAGACGCTTAAAAAAATTGTAATTAAATGACCAGTTAAAGTAATTTTTTGGAATTTGGTTTGTGTAGGGAAAGATTCCGTGTTTTTCCCCTTTTCAAAAGTGCTTTTTGTACCTGTGTTATGTCAATGTAACAAAAGATTTGTAGTCGGGGAGAAATTGAAAGGGAAATCAATAGATCAAAAAAAAAAAAACAAGAGGGAAAAGTGTTGTTTTCAAAAAAGGTACAAACGAAAAATTATACAAAGAGGAAAAAAAAAACTAACAGAAGCCAAATTTGTTAATCACAACTATTACTAAAAATTGTGTTTTTACGTCATAAAAACAACAAAAAATAGGTATTAATAATATTAATCTCGTTTTAAATACAAAGTAAAACTGTTTCCCAGCAGTGATATTGAGTGTAGTTTGTAGTTCTCACAGTCTATGTATACATATATATATATATATAAAATATACTTATATTATGTATATTGAAAATAAAGAAAAATGGAATAATTCTCACGCTAATCGCAGTGATTGTACTAATGCTGTATTAAAAATAATCCCTACGAAAATAATAGCTAAAAATTAGCCACGCATTAAGGTTAAGGTCGTAATCAGAATTGTAATTTTTGGGGGCTGCATTGCATAAGGAAATAATTTGTTTGTACACTACGTTTTTTTTAAGTACTTACTAATTTCTATGTAGCTTCATTTTCATTTTTGAAATTGCTACAATGCATAGTTTTGTTCTCAATGTTTCGTCTTATTAAATTCGAATATCTAATTCACCTACGCCTAATATTCCATTTTGAAATTTGCAAAAACTATCAAAGCTATAGAGTTCATAATATTGTAAACCAATTAAATTTCGTACTCTTAATTGTGAATTAGGTACACATTATACTCGTAATTATCCAGAGTTAAAGCCCACAAATGTTGAAAATAATTGCATTGGATGTACTATCAAGTATATAATACGTACACAAAATGTACCTATGTATGTAAGTATACCTATAATATTAAAAATAATGTTGCTGACTCTTCTGGAATGCAAAAAAGGCATTTATCTCTGTCTGTGGGAAAAAGTCGATTGAGACTTTAATAGTAATTCGTGTTGGATTAGCATAATATAATAAACGTTTGCGTATACTTTACCTATAGGCGTGGGCGCAAGTCGTGAAATCGGACGTTGATGTGCACACCTAAAATTTTTACTGTGAAAAAACTTTTAATTTTTAGTTGGAAGAGCGAGTATAACATTAATGACGCATTTTGTATAACTATAAGGTACATATAATCCTACTTGTGTGTTTATAATCTCGTTTCGATTACTACTGATCATGTGTTGTGAATAATAAATGAATCGTGGAATACCCATATATTTTCGTGTCCAGCGTGTAAATTAATCCACTGATACCTGCATTTGTCATTAGTCATTAATTATTTTTTAATATTACTCGTAACGTCGCAACTATATGTACAGTTGACTCTCGCTATAACACCACCCTATAAAGCATCAAAATTCGCGTGTTATAGCGAAAAACTGTTATAGAGGACATACATTTGTATGTTAACAAATGGAGAAAGTATTTGAGGGGAGCATTATTTGCTGCTGTTATAACGAGAGTACTGTTATACAGGGGACTGTTATAGAGAGAGTCGACTGTACATATGTATATCTATATGTTATGTAATAATTCTGGAAATTATTCTCGCTTTTGCATGGCGTCAATTTTTCCTGTTGAACAGTAAATCTCTTTCCTTCCTCGCATGCCATTCCATTGCCGTTCCAAGACGGCACGAATTTCACATCTTGTACATTATTTCATCATTAAAAAATGTCCACTGTATCCGTTACTCCTTTGAAATTCAGGAATCACTGCATTATTAGTATCCTATAAAACTAAAAATAATGAGGAAAAAAATTAAGAAATCTTTATCCAAAAAATTTCTGAAATATACTCAGGTAATTTACGGGAAAATAGTGGTGTATACGATCGTTAAAATATACAAAATATGCCAACAGCACCCGGGGTTCCCAGGCGGTCACCCATCCAAGTACTAACCGGGCCCGACGTTGCTTAACTTCAGTGATCGGACGAGAACTGGTGCTTTCAACGTGGTATGGCCGTTGGCAAACGTTGCTACCCAAGATCTTGTTTTTTAAGCATGGAATAACCTTATCCTTGTTCGACCTCCAACTCTAAGATTAGATAAAATTCATATAAATGATAAAACACATTGATTACAGGAGTTCTAACAAGTTACATGAAAATACGAAAAGGAAAAGAGATAAAAAATGAAGACACGTCTTTCGTCAACGGCCATACCACGTTGAAAGCACCAGTTCTCGTCCGATCACTGAAGTTAAGCAACGTCGGGCCCGGTTAGTACTTGGATGGGTGACCGCCTGGGAACCTCGGGTGCTGCTGACATTTTGTTTTTGCTGGAAGCCATAATTTTTAAATTATTCCAATGGATGATATCTGTGCAGATCAAATTATATTTTTCAACGGGATTTATGAACACAAACTGTATGCACCTAAAGTCAACGTACCATTCGTCATCTATACTATCCGCATGTAGTATAGATATTATATCTACATGTACTTACACAGTAAAAATTAACAAAGCAAGTGTTCTTCAGTCACACACAATAAAAATACGGACAAAACAACCCGTAGGCACGTACAACAGACGAGGTACTAATACATGGCTAAATAATACTCAAAAATACTGGACAATGTGCATAATAGATATTTTGAGAATACGGATTACGTATTACGTAATAATGACAACCAAAGATTACACATTTTAGGTGTCCCATACTTTTCGAGCAACAAGCTATATGTACTACAGTCACACAATTAATTGATGAAAACAGAGATGACTCTGCATGCGTTTGGAGCATGCTGGGTGACTATGCCGGACTGTGAGACGGAAGAAATTCCCGAAGTTCTAAACAGTCTAACGAGATCGAAAAACTAGGATACAAATTGCAGAAATTAAATTAAAACTTCATGTTAACTAAACCAGTAAACTAATGAAAACAGATGCACGCGGCAACGTCACTGACAAATGATAGATAAATGTCACAAATATAGAGCAATAGCTAGAACAAAATAGTGGGTGTTGAGAGAATCAACTTTTATCAAATTGCTCCAACATTTCCCTTGTAACCATGGTGTGTACATTACAGATTCCTTCGTACATGTTAATAATTTATTAAATAGTCAATGTCAGGTACAGGATGAAGAATGAGTATTAAGACAGCGTTGGTCATTCTCTGGACGTCACCACAACGCTGTATTCTTTTGGTTTGAGTAAAAATCCTTTTTGAGGTTCCAAATCAACGACAGGGTTTGCTGGGTCCTGTACAATCGTATATCTTCGGAAAATATTGGCGAGGAACAAAAAGATTTCATCCTTCGCCAAAGACTCTCCAAGACAGTTACGTTTGCCCAATGAGAAAGCCGCTAGATTGGGATTCTTCACCACCATCTTTCCATCTGCACTGAGGAATCTCTCTGGTCTGAAATTCTCTGGATCACCCCAAATGCTTGGAAGATGATGGATGGCATATAAATTGGACATTATCCACGTCTTCCTGGGTACGTCGAACCCGTGGAATGTTGTGTCTTCCATACAGCGGTGCATCACCCCTGTCGTGACAATGGAAGATTGACGTAGTACTTCGAGAATGACGGCCTCAGCGTATGGAATTCTGCATGCATAAAAAGAAACATTTAAAAATACTCCATAGAACCACTTTACCTCCTTTGTCTACCAGTTCGGTGGAATAAGCCTAGTGACTTATGTCGAACTTCGAACCTGACTTTGTCGTCCAATGAAACAAATCTGTCCGTTTCCACAACCGCGTCAATTTCTGCTTGGAATTTCTTCTGTACTTCGGGATTCGTGGACAAGTACAGCATTGCCCACATCAAAGTGAGAGTAGTTGTTTCTGTTGCTCCAAAGAAAAACTCCGCAATTGTGGCCACAAGAGATTTCACTGCAATAGCAAATAAATATTCCCTTTACATTACAAAATTGACAATAAATCCGCACATTCCACTACATGTTTAGTTGAACTAATGAATAACAATTATTAAGGTAATTAATAATCAATTAGCAATTATTTTTTATATTAATTAGCAATTATCATTCATTCTTACTTCCTTTGGTTTTATAAAAACTAGAATTTTCATCCATGGTGCTGTCAATCTCTGAAAGATAAGCATCAATAAAATCTCTGGGAACCCCATCCTCCGGTGGGTTTGTTATGTGATTTTGTACTTCCATTTCGAGCATGTGGTGAAAGTCCGTAGCTAGTTTTACTGATGCATTGTAACCTAAAACTCCAGGAAACATCTGAAGGAGACGCGGCGCCATGAGCATAAAAAATACCATTACTGTAGGCTGCCCGAACTTCCTTTTATACAAAAACACTAATGCATTTTAAATCATTTTATGTATACATATATAGATTGTGGAAACTATTAACATGTATCAATTTCAATTGTCCCACTAACACAACGTAAGCATAAAAAGCCAAGCCACATGATCTTACTTATAGAGATTACGTAGAAGAGTTAATTTCTCCGTGTCATCGTGCTGAAATCTTTGGCTGGCAATTAAGCCCCATAGCGAGTTGACGACAGCCAGTTCAAATTTGTCTTTCATCTCAATGGATTTGCCTTCATTGGCTCCGAGCCAACTCACAAACTCCGTCACCTCCCTCATCACCCGAGATTCCATGGACTTTTTTCCCAGGCCAAAGTTACGAAGGGTTCTGGTTGTGAACCTTCTTTGCTCCTCCCACACAGGTCCTTCAGTGGTGAGAAGCCCTGTTATCGGAGATATTAAACAAAAACAATTACTTTCGTATTTTTCAATTGTTTTTCCCCTTGTCAAGAACGTCAAACACGCACAAAGTCTAAGAGGGTGGATTTGTGAAGCCCCAATAGGTAATAATTATTTTTTCTGTCGTATAAATATTTTACAACGTATGTAAATAATTTTATAACAGTTTTGAAATTAATTTTTCATTAAATTGGCATGCACATAATGTTGAGACTACATTTATCTTTGTTTTTTGATTTGATTATGGCTCGGTGAAAAATATCATGGAGTATAATCAGTACTCGACAAAAACCACGTGAATGTTCCAAAAACCACGTGATACACATCAATGAAAGGCTGTTTTCACTGTAAGGTTCTTCATTTTCTTGGATACAGTAGCCAGTTGCTATTAATCATAATGGGTTTTGCAATCAATCGCACCCCCACATTAGTGATCTCTTACCCTCACTATACGCAAGTACAGCGACTCGTAACACAGAACTTTTGACTTTCTCCGTCGCTTCAATATGCTTTTGTGGATGTGAAATCAATGGTAAGAACGTAAACAACAAGCACGAATGTGGGCCGGGATTAATCATCACTAATCACGTACTTTAGCATTAATAATAACAACATCAACGAAATGAACTGATTTACATACACACACATACATATTCGTATAATGTATATGCAAGGTAGTAAAACACCAGTCTGAACAACATTTTGCTTACTCGGAGGTCGAATGCCGGGAAAAGGGAAAACAAAAATAAAACATACAGAGCATTAGCACAAGGTCTACAAGATCCTACATCACGATGATATTATACGTATGTATTATACCGATTCGGCGTACTGTATCACTGTAAGTACTTTCTTTACAAGGAAAATTAGCTTCACAAAACCATACCGTTTCTTCCATTGGTCAAAATAATGGCGGACCATTCCGACGGTCTCCCGTTGAAGATTGGGTTTTGAAAGCATTCCTTTATGAGCTTAGCGCTACCTAAAACCATTACCCTGTAAACAAAATATACAAAAAAGGGATTCAATGCTACATACGTAAGGTACAGCCACAAAAATTTGAAACAAAATTTTGCTTTTGTAGACTTGAGTCATTAGTGCATTAAAGTACAAGGCAACAGTACGTATTAGGCCTTTTTATTTCCAGAATATCTTATAAGTAGGGCACAGTTTTCTAGGATATTTCTGGAGATTTAAAAGTACTTCTCAAATGAAAACGTACGGCAATCAAGGAACAAGGAATGAAATTATGAAAAAAAAGCAAACAGGTAGTTACCTAATAGGTCCAAAAGTAACCATGAAAATGTCACCGTGTTCCCGTTGCCATTTGGAATACGTATAGAAAGGCCGGCCCATGACTGCCATGGCGTTCCCCACGAATGGCAAACCTTTTGGTCCTGACAAAAAAATAAGTGAAATTCTACTTTAAAAAACTCGGTTCTTTCGGATTTAAAATCTGAAGAAAACTCCTACCCATTTCTAGTTGCTCCCTCCCCACTATAGTATACATTGAATTATTGCATATAATTAAGCTAAATATTCCCTGGGCTACACAAGAATCGTCCCTTTTCGTGCTAACAAGTGCACTTTCGTACTTTCACTAAGGAAAATTGTATCCTTGACCTAGAAAACGTTAGAAGTTAGCGGTAACAGTATTACATTTCACCCACTAAAAGGCACAAATTTTTAGAATTTTGCATCCACAGCTCCATATTCATATTTTGTTAAACACTTTCTCGGGAGAAATCCTGTTGTTTACGTGACACGAAAATCGTGAGATCAAGTGTACCAATCTTCGTTTAAACCGCTATAAGTACAAGTTGAAAAGACTATCAAGCATATCTTGTATATCCGACCATGCTAATCCTGCCTAAAAAAGAAGAAAAATACATGAAATACGAAAAAAGTACACATACACATTTCACACATACACATATAAAACCAAAAACATGGAGTCGTTCGAGCAAACGGTGTTGACGAAATACCTATCTACTGCTTCGAAGGCGGAGTGATGAGAGAATGAGAGCCTATTATGGGTTTTAGCTAGCGATTTGGTGACAGCCTCCTACTACTGATAAATCTCATCTCAGGGAAAGCTCTGTACGACACATATCCTTTCATTATTTATTATATTTACTACTCACAACGCTCACTCACTCCTTGACTGCTAATTTTTAACTTTTCTATGAACTTCTTTTTTTTGTAATTTACCGTAACGGCGTCTAGGGGAAATCGGTCACACATCAGCATGGTACCTCACATACTAAATGATCATGATCATGGTCTGTATCAAAGTTTTGGTGGCTCCTCAAAAACTGGATCAATATTTTTGAGTGCAACTCCAGTAATGTACAGTAGATACAAACGTAAAAAAAGTCATGTGCATTAAGTATATCTATGTGTACACTGCGTAACCCGCATGTCTGTACAAAACTAAACAAATAAACTATGTAGGTATCATCTTAAATTAAAGGTCAGCGGAAATACGTTTTTAATAACCAATAAAATATTACTATACAATCCATCCACCCTTCCCGTCATTTTACGAGTTTTCACCATTGTTGTATTTAAATTACTAATTATAGCACTACTTATACAGTAACTAGTATGCTCGCGCTGCCTACAGCCGGCAAAAATTCTAAGCAATTTGTTTGAAAACCACAGATACCTCTTTTTTCTTTCCGAAAAGGCTTCATGCAGGGTTGTAAAATTCGCAATTTGCCCTAGCCCAGAGATTTTTTTCCTGTATCCATACGAAACGTTTCAGATTTTTTTCCTGTATCCATACGAAACATTTCAGATTTTTTTTACGAAAATTCGTGAAAATAATTGCCGAACAAAAATTTACTGAGCAAAACAAAAAAGAAATCTCGCCCTTAGCAACTTCCCTAAAAATTTGTCTCGAATTTCTCAAAAATTTGCATTTTAACAACTTCCCTGTTTTTGGTTCTAAAATAATCATCTTAGCACATTTCGTGTCGGTTTTTCCCTGGGTCCATCGGGCTTACAAATAAAAACCCTGGCTTTATGATATCTTATCCTTACATATACATACATTTATACGTAAAAAATTCCTCTACCTACTTAAGATCCAAATTTATGATTAAACCTAATGATGACAATGCCAAAATAATAATTTTATTCTGACCAATTCGGTTCTGATTCAGCCCTCTTTTTAAATGACCCTTATTACAGTAAAAATCCTGTGTCATGCAGCAAATGCAAGCTTGGTGACACCAACGAATTAAAAGATACACAAAAAGGGAGATATCAATACTTGCTGCCTGTGTTCTTATATTTTGCAGTCAGAATTTTCTCCTCATTTTGGGGGTGCTGCGTTAATGTGATTTACATTTTTTGAATCCCATCTTTATGTACTTTTTATTTCGTTCGTGTCGCCTAACTTGCATTTACTGCAAGTTTGACGAATAAAACGGAAGCGTAGCGAAGCGGCCTGAAGACGAGTTTTATACCGTATTAAGGACAATTACTACACACACACTCACATAATATATGTACAATACATACATAGTTCCTTGAGTCATCCGTGCAGAAAAACGTCCCAAGCTCCCAAGAAAAAACAAAAACAAATTATCAACCATTCTTGCACTGCATTGATCGGGAATTTGGTAGTAGTACCATTTGAATTTACGTTTACTTGCATTACTTATTGTTTTACTATATAATATTAACCGTCCGTACAATGGTTGAGTCTTTCCATCTGTTTAAAGTAATTTCAAGATTAATTATATTAATTTTGTTGATCCATATTTCCGTATTTGTTTTTACATACAAAAACTATCTTTGATGACGAGAACCAGACAACTACGTATTAATATATACGGACGACGGGGACAAATATGAAAAAATTAGCTTTAACCATAAACCGGGACCTCTTGAAAAATAAATATTTTAGTTACAAAAAATTGCCATCCCAAAATATACGTACCGCTTCCAGTAACTGAAGAAAAAGGTAGTACCAGCAGAAATCTCAGTAATAAAAAGTACTAACAATGCCTGGGCTCATTTCTTCCTCCAGAAAACAGGCAAATAAACTGAAAACTTCAGTAAAACTTTTTAAAACACAACACATTTTAGCAAACGGATGCACTGCTATGCATTAAAACTATACACCCATGGAGCCCGTGCACAAAATTTCTTCTTTATATTGACTGTAGTAACCCACTATCGTTTTGGTTTTTGTTTGCAAATGAAAATTTGTAAATTTTGGAAAAAAAGCAGGGGAAAATGCTTAACTGGAAGTCGCCATTTTGCTAAAAACTTTTTACTGACGAGCTTGAGACGATAAAATCGCAGTGTGGCACAACGAATGAATGAGTGAACCACTCCTACAGGATCACCTCCATCTCCAATCTTCTGTTCTTCTTACCCAAATATTTTTTAATTAAATCTCAACACCAACTGGTCCAATGCGGGATAACAAATGTTGGATTAATTAAAATATTAATTTCGACAGTTATTTCCAGAATCAAAACAAAACTGGAAAAAACGTAATGAGACCGTATTTATAAGAGAGAAAACAATCTGTAAACAATGAATACACCAGCAGAAGCAGAGAAACCGATTTTTTAAAAATATGTTATCGTATCCAGTACCTGGAGGCAGTCGTAAACCCGGGTGAGGTCGTTTTAAATTGAAGATGAAGACACATGACAAGAAAAGGAAAAGCAAAATCGTGCTCAGGGTAGACAGCATGTTGAATGATGCTGATGAGGATGAAGGAAGTTTGTAAACGACGGTGATGCAATTTCCCTCTTCTTCGCTGATTTTAACCTAAGCCCGCTAATCTTTTGACAAGAATCAAAATGAAATGGTAAAATGATATACTTTAAATACAATTGTACTTTGTTCGTGGTTTTCTATGCAGTGATGTATATATGTTCTGTATATCCAGCACCGTGCCTTCTGGAAAGAGATTAATAATATAGCACGTGTAACTCGTCGGTTCTGCATAGGTAATACCTATAAAAAAAGTCTCATGTGTGTTTGAGTATTTGGTCGTTATGTTTTTAGTAGCAAAAGCAAACGTAGCGACCTTGCTAATTTACTTCATATGACTTGGTTGCAGGGGTTGGAGGCATATACAGTGGGGTAAACGGGAGTGAGCCATGGATCTTATGGATAAAATGGAGATGTAACAATATTTAAAAACAGTGAATGTAACACTTGTAGGAGGCTTGTGAGTACACTTGGATAACAATTTTTTTGGATACACTTTTTGACGTTTTTTTTGGGAGAGGGTGAACCAACAGAGCGTGACAGAAGCAGGTTTGTTACTGAAGTTGACGGTCGCCTTTGGGCACATCAATTCTCTCTTCTACAATCTCAAGTGTTATCCTGGATAATTTTCCATGCGTACAACTTGTGTAACATGTGGAAGAGATGATCCCGAACATTAGCCTGTACCCCCCCCCTTTCCCAATATACTCAAATTTCTTCCTCCATAGTGCATGAAGTATGTACATAAAATGTCACGAATAGGTTCCTAACAACAACACGTGGAGTAGATCCAGCTAATATGTAGTAGTACTTACATACTACTGCCTCAAGTTCAAGAAGTAAAAATTCTGGACTATCTTCGTAGAAAATCTTTTTATTTTATCACGTCATACATAGTTGTGTGGATCTCGTGATTAAACAAGCAGTTAACCAAAAATTGTTAACAGTAAACTTCTGTTTCACAATGTGGTTCATGACTCAAACATGCCCTGATTTTGCCGGCAAAAATGAGTCACACTTTTTCTATAAGGACTTAATTGTAAATAATCGCCAAAACTGGTGACGAGTAAGTCAGCACTCACAAGAAACCAATTATAATCTTTGACACCTAACTGACTAAATCCTTCTTTAATTTATTATATTTTACTTATTTTTTCCTAATGTATTGCCACCCATCCACATACACATGGAAGTAAAAGCAGCCCGTACTCCCTGAACTGTTCTGTGGCAGGGACAAGTGAAAGCAATCAACTCATCGAAAATCTGCTATCAGGTTCACCACCCTAAACCCTTCTAGTTCCTCATGAAGACTCTGAGTCTGAGGCTTGTGATAAATGTGTAACCATTTATGGTTTAGAGCCACTCCGAATTTTAAAACCACCATCGACTTGGTGTGCGGCAGTAATTGAGTATACAGGTAAGTAAATACATATTCCTGAATTTTCAGAGAAAGGCAAATAATGCAAACAGTGTCCATTTCCCTTGCCACAAAACAGCAGAGGTCACATATACTTATGCAGACATTTAAAATTACAGTCACACATAACCACTAAACTAGGTTTTATCCCTAATACTGATAGATGTGCCGTTCAGTTTTGGCAAAAAATAACAGTAATTAGAAATTCCTACCTACCATTGTTTCAAGGTAAAAAGTAAGATCGTCTTGTTCTTAATTGCGATCACTTCCGTTGGATTTTATGTGCACTAATCCGAAAACCATAGCACCGGTATCTTCAGAAAATTTCTACACGAATTTTTTTGCAGCAATGCTACGCATATTAGGGGGTATCATAACGATTTTGGAGACCCTTCCACTGTAATGGATCATACTCAGCATTTTTAGACAGAATGATTAAAAAAGTCAGGGTGTACCCATGTTTATTTAGCACACAATGTGTTACTCACATTATTTATCGATGTCTGATAAATCTTCCATACGGTTTCAACGGATGCTGGAAAGCTTCTGAACTACAAGTACAAGTAAATTATTGACCTCCAGCCTGATTCTTTTTACGATCCACCGCTCTTCCTCCTCCATGCCTCCGTATATCATCGGCTCAATCATTGTGTGTTCAGGGTATGTGCATTCCACCTCGGAAACAGGCCCACTGACAAGATTTGATTTTCACACATACATATTAGGCATACTATTTTTAACTACAATGACACAAAGCACATTAATTTGGTGGCAAAGCCATTAGCAGTCATTATCATACGCTATGCATGTAATATCATATATACAGAACAAACATGAAGCCCCATCACCTGCTTTAGAATAAAGCAATCAAAAAGGGGATATTAGATGGCTCATGATATTATCTTACCCACTCAAATTCCTAAATATATACATATAGAGTGGTTTATAGTAGCAAAATTATCCTTGTTGTGATTATTATTGCATTAGGTTCAAGAGCAATGCGTTGCACAAATTTTTCAACTGTGGTACTTACTTGCATTGAGGGAAAAGCAATAATAACCGGTGCATTACTACATTAATGTACCTAACATGTGCTACATTCAATACGAGCCTGTAGCCTTGAACTTGGTATAAGGGTTTTTATTTCATCTTTCCCCATATTTCCACACGGCATGTAGACTTGTAGACGCTTCCCATTCAATTAAAATTGTTACATTATAATAGCTAAAAGGGGAGTAGTGCGTCGTTGTTGGATATTGCATGGAATTATAAAAACTTATGAACCACAAATTCGAGATGTCAAAGTTGAAGTTAAAATTGCTGTAGACATTTTGAAAGTGTATAGGCTCATGTATTCTCACCCACATAATAATAGTATAATAATATATTTTCATCAGATACAAGATACCACATACAGCAGTTCGTCAGTCTACATTTCGTTACGGGACATGTCTACCAGGTATGTATCTTCAGTCTTGTAATGCGTTTCCAAAATTGAGACATAACCCAAGCTAACGGAAGCGTACAGCTGACATTACGAACTTTTCCCTCATGTATGGTGGACTGACCAACTTGCAACTGAAGAAATACTGCAGAAACGAAAAAGCATCAATCAACAAGGTTCTCCTTAGCCGTCAGGACATTGTTCCAGCTCCATGCCGCCAGGATAGAAAAACACTCTTCAGATAATCATAATTAGCTTCCCATATTCAAAAAGTCACAAGCGCAATGCATACATCTATACCTACATACATCTCTGCCGTATCGGACAGGCAAGAACATTAATAAATTAATACTATACTACATACAATTATCAGTTAGCAATAAGTACACACACGATATAACATTATTCCTTAATGATTATTTTCCATACCACTTGTACTATTTACGTAACTCTCATTTTCACCTGCAAGCAGTTTAGTTTCATAATTAGAGGGTGCGAAATACAATAGACAATATCACAGGTCATTGGGAACGGGTGATACTTTTCAGGATTATATTCGCCTGACTATTTTATCAGAGCTCCTTCATACAATTCAACAAGTATAATGCGAACTTTAACCTATAACGTTACATATACTGATGAATGATAAAGTGTTTATTTTTATTTATCAAAACATAGTGATAAAAAAATTCTGACGTTATAAGTTATAATAGGTATATATAGATACATACTCGAACAATTTTAGTTTCCACTTACTCATTTCGTCTCCTTCTATTTGTCCCAAGTGTGCAGCTTTGATCGTCTAATAGGTCAGCAAGCTTTTCCACCAGACTTCTTGAAATAAATGCGTACTTGCAAATAAATGAAATACATACACAAAATACCAATTAAACAATTTTTTCCATGTATTTGCAAATTAATTACTTGCCTCCTTAATCCCCAGTTCCCAGCGTTGTTAATTTCGCCTGTTCAAACGGAATTTCGAATGAGAGTTCGAAGTCGAATGTCAACAGCCACCAGTCACAACCACAACTTGTCTGAAGTTGTGGACCATGTCGTTGGGAATCTCCAAAGAAATATTCACGATCAGTAACTTAACATGTGGTTTACAATTGTAACAAATTAAAAGTTTATATAAAATCCCGGAAACCATGAAAAGTTTTTCCTACAATGCATGTACATACATTACGTAATTAGTTAATTAATGTATTTAATGGTTTTACGATGCAAATAAAGTATTACGAACCTGTGACCACTGAGTTCGATATTATCATTTAATCATTTTAATTATCAATCATATTTAAACGAGTATAGTAAATAGTAATATTTCTGGCCTGACCTTTTATACTAAATATGGTATTTACTACCGAAAGAATTGGAACCATCCTTTTCTTTCCACATTTCCATTCCATTTCACGTATTTCTTCAGCCCCGAAAATAAAAAGTAATCCCCCCCCCAAAATAAAACTAACGACTGAATTTCAATTTTTTTTCAAAATTTTAATGTCACCCCAAGAAACAGGGCATTGCGATTAATTAACTGCACTTACTTGCAACGCACTCAAATCACTCAAAATAGATTTCTTCCCATTCATAATAAAATTTTAACAAAGAAATCACAGGACTCAGGTTGAAAATCCCACAGAAAATCTCAAACTTCGCAAACAGACGAAAACGGGGAGAAAATGGGAAAAAACGTATAATTTTAATTTTTTTATGCATGAAAACGACGTCGCAAATTTTTGTCCATGCTCACTCCGCTAGATGTCAGAGCGCGACGTTTTGAGCTACCAAAGGCCGATTTGAAAGGGAGAGGGACAAGCTAATATTTACAA
Source organism: Disparrhopalites patrizii (assembly GCA_034698585.1). Lineage (NCBI taxonomy): Eukaryota > Metazoa > Arthropoda > Collembola > Symphypleona > Sminthuridae > Disparrhopalites > Disparrhopalites patrizii. The sequence goes on from JAQGBT010000233.1 coordinate 16,131, forward strand.
AAAAATTCATATATAAATTGAAAATTCTGTGATTTTCAAAATTTCACGTATGGATTAAAAATAATTTTATTAAAATCATAATTTTACTTAAAAAAGGAAGAAAAACCCAGTTAAAAAAATTTACGTGTTATTAAAATGAAATGCTTCATGTTTCAAAATAGGGAAATAACCAAAAACTAAATCAGCAATAATTGTAATTTTACATGTCGACACGTCGACAATCATCAATTTACAGAGAGAGACTAAAAATCAATAAATTTAATTGCAATGAAGGTAGGAGAATTAAGCACAGGGCATTTTCATTAATTGGAATTTTTCCTGACGCAGTGACACGGGACCAGGGACCAGCCATCTATGGACTATTTGTGGGAAAAAATCTGTCTCAAAAAGCCAAAAGAATTCTAAACTAGAAAAAACGTTTGGATCATGTGTGCCAAAAGTTAGCATTAAATAACATCAAATTGATTAAAAACCTGGATATTGTGGCCACTTGTTGGCAACGTTTTTTCCAATTTTTTCCTTCTGTTCATTCTGTTGTGTTTTGAAGTAAATTTTTGAGAAGATAGATTCTAATTTAATTTGTATCATTTTCAGCTATAATCGCCAAAATATTTATTACATTTCCCCTCTTTGGCTTCGTAGCATGACTTTATTTTAAAATATACAGTTCACAAACGTGGCCATTTGTATGTAATTGTGACCACCAGCATCTTCAATTAGACTTATATTTATAATTTTGTAAGAAACATTTCTGTAAGTCTTTTTACACTTATTATATGGTTACCCATCAGATTCAATCATATAGCACAGCGGTGCCCAACCCTGTGACCGCGGTCACAAGTGCGCCCACACAAAGTTTTCTGTGCGCCCACGACCATGTTTGGGCACACCGCGAAAATGACTACTTTTCTTGCAAAAAGTCTATCCCTATATACTTTAAGAAATGTAGGTGAATACATTATACAGATACACTGCTGTGGTGAATCAGGTGTTTGCATCTGCTCTCAAGAATATAAAAGAATCCATATACACTTTTCATTTTTTATTTTCCCAAGAAAAAGACTTCTTCTTTTTCTTGGACGAGGCCCTTAATGCCTTTGGTTTTGTGTAAGGTTATTTGGACACTAATTTTGTGAGATGTTTATGTACTTGTTTTTTGTACGACCGTTTTTTCCAACAGATGAAAGTGGAGCTCTTCTAGCACGAAGAGCTCCAGCTCCCTATTTATTCTGTTCCTCTATGAACCTGTATTTTTTAGTATATAAGACTTGCATTGGAAATAAATACACACTTGAACTTCAGAACTCAGAGCGTACAGAGCTCTGAGCATCTGCATCTTGTAGATATTTCTCATTGGAAATAATTACAAGCACAGTTTACTGTCTTGAGCGAGAGGGAGCTTATGTTGAGGTAGCGACGCTATACCTCATAGTGAGGGACAGTCAAATTATGCCGTATTTTTTCAAAATGTTTACCAGTACACTCAAAAATTGTTTTTGACAGCATTATTTGCAAAAACAACATTTCAAAAAAAAATAGTTTCAAAATTTGCACATTTTTAAAATTATGACTTTTTTTAAAAAAAGTAGCGCTTTTTTTGAAAGTAAAAATTTTGAACTAATAAAAAAAATTCTTCACAACATTTTGTTTCCAAAAACCAGATTTTGATCGTATTACAACTCGATTTCGAAAAAACGAAAGCATTATTTGGCTGTCCCTACGTCACAATTAAGCTTTTTTTCGTCGAAAATTTTTTGTGACCATTGCGCCGCAGCAGTATTACATTTGTGACCGCGAGATCAAACGGGTTGGGCACCCCTGATATAGCAAGACCAAGAAAAAAAAACTTAAGCAGGTCAAATATTTGAAGGACACCTGAAAACCATTACAAACCTGAATTTTCAATTCTTATGTATTGGCCGCCAATAATTAATCACTAATAATATGGGCATAATAATAATTTTGAATCTGTTTCCTTAAATATACACGTAGTTTGTGATTAAATTGGTGGTGGGCACAATTACCCAGTTGGCCGCTATATCAAGCTTTACCCTAGCCATAATTAACCGTGGATGTGGAAGTAAATCAAAAATAGGTCAATTGCAAGTTGCAAATTTATATACCTACACAAGTTTATATACACAAATTTATATCGACAAATTTATATTGACAAATTTATATTGACAAATTTATATTGGCAAATTTATATTGGCAAAATATAGACAAATTTATATTGGCAAATTTATATAGACAAATTTATATTGACAAATTTATATTGGCAAATTTATATTGGCAAAGTATAGACAAATTTATATTGACTTTATATATATAGACTGGCAGACAACTTTCGCCCAACACATTTTACCATTTACCATTTCTTTTTCTTGTTTATGCCACAAAGAACGTGAATTAGATTTCGCCTAAATGCGGAGATCCTGGCGCCACCAAGCGATCAAATGGGCAAACGCACGCCGAAGGTCAAAGCCTCTCCACGTTACTTCTCTATACAACTTGCATTGCTGCGCCTGAATTAAACCGCTCCAGCAAATGTTGTGCTCCATTATTTTTGTAATGACCTTTGACCTCCACTTATGGCTAGAACGCTAGAAAAATCGATACCGCAATTTATAGGATTTTTTAAAATAAAAATCGTTATTTGTGGAGATTGTTTTTTTAAATTTTTTTCACTTGTATTATTATTTTCACTTTATATTGTGCATATAGGCGCAGGTGTATGGGTTTTATGTTATATATATATATATATATATATATATATATATATATAGGTACTTATGTGAAATAGATTTTTGTTTACAGTTATAAAAATAAATAGATTATTATCATTTTAAATGTATCATTTAATCCTTGATGCAAAGGTGCCTAGCTCGCCAGTTATCCTTGAATTGTGAGAAAAAGCGGCTCCTTGTCCGTTAAGAGCAAAAATCGTGTCTTGTTTTTTTTCCTTTTTGCGGTTTTCTTGTCGTCTTTTTTCCTCTGTTTTTTTTTCGTCTTCTTCCTTAATTAAATTAGCTCGTAGCTTTTCGTATTTAAAAAGTTCATGTTTAGCTTTAAAAAGTTATTTCAGAAGCTTTAACATAAGTTTTAAAAATAATGGAGGTGCTACAAATTCGATAATTTACCTACATTAATAACCATTTTCATTATTTCAGTTCCGAGCTTCTGAGTGTTTGTGTTGTTCAAGATTCTTGTTTTAAAAAGTTTTAATATATTAATTTCTACATGTGCTACTGCCTACACACATAATACGTATGTATAACATATGTATTTAATTAATACGTTATATTTTTGTGGGTATTTAACCATTACAGTATTATTCTAGGTTGAGATTTAATTGTTTTTGAAATGCTCTCTTATTTGTGCCATGATGTGGTGGTCTTTTGAGTGTTGCCGTTGCCAATAATTTTTTTGTTCCGTGCCTTTCAATTAATTTCAATTGTGTTCAGTGCTTGTTACCAGTGATTCGTAAGAATTGTACATCATATGTATTCTGAATGGGTAAGTATATGAAGTATGATTGAATTATCTGGCTTTTTAATTTGTTAGCATTTAACATCTACCATTTCGCATGACGGCATGACCATTTTTAAATAAGTTTTTGCTGGGAACCACTCGTTTTGCTTAACGAAGTGTGACTGGATAAAACACAAAAAAAGGGTCTCTGATCATGTCATCATCAGCATGGATTTAAATTTAAGGCTTCCTTTTATGCAGAATAAAGAACTTTTTTTTCTAATTATGCTCCTCTGATTATAATTTTTAAAATGCTAAGTAAGCATTTTAAATATTATGTATCGTATCACATGCACCTAAAATGTCATTTTCAATGAACGTGCATAGTCATGATAATTGTTTGCTTTTGCCGGTGTAGAATTTGCCCCCTGGGTGATTATTTAATTGTGTAAATTTCATTAAACGTTTCGTTTTGTTTTTTCTATGAGGTCCATGTGCGTGTCTGTCTGATTTTTGCTTGTATTTTCATGTATAGAAACGCCCACTATGAAGAACTGGAAAAAGTAACCACTAATCACATATAAATCTAATGATGTTCAGCAAATATATAGGTAGTTGCAAAGTTGTAAAAATTGAATAGAAGAGGTTTGGGAAGACGACGTTTTATTATTACTGCCTTCATGAAAGTTGTTGAGGAATAATAAAGAGAAGAAGGATGGAGAATTCCTGGCATTGAGTCTGGCCTTGAGTTGAGTTGAGGCTAAAGATGCGGTGAATGATCATTTCAGTCTGTTCCTTTTTTTTCACACGTGCTTTTTTTTGTAGTTTAAACCATTACATTTATTCTTGACTATTGAAAGCGCATGTTGTCTCGGACAGATTTATTCTTTATAAGGGATAATTAGTGGGCAAACGTAATCCTTTTTTGTTAGTCTTTTTTTTGTGGGACACAAATACATGTGCTTCTCCCACGAAACTTTTAGTATTCTTTATGTATATTTTGGTTCTGTTACAGGCTTTTTGTACAGTGTATACTAAACGCAATTCGTTCAAGCATTGATGACATTTCACGAGGGAGATGCGAGACAGACATTGGATGTGATGTTGATCTTTAAATCTAGATTTTTAAATCTAATTATGGACTATATGGAGACCTCTCAAATGAAATTGTTTATTTTTGTACACACACATACAGTCACACATATAGACTGTGGAAGTTCTTCCTGTGCGTTTTTATTCCAATTTATTACATCGTTAATTCCTCTGTGTGTGTTCGCATCCTTCAAAATATACTTTTTTTTTTGTTAGAGCAGGAATACCATACATGTCATGACAATGGTTGGAGCCAAATTGTAGGCATTATATAATCAGTTTTTCTGGAACTCTTTTTTACGGGATATACACTTCATTTCATTCACACAGGTTATAACCAAACATTATTATTGAATAGTCAATAGTCATTATTTCATTACTTGTATTAGGTACCCATGTATTTGCCAACCTTGGTGGAGTGAATATGCTTCTCCTTCTAAGCCATTTCCTACGATCAATTTTGAAGTATTAATGGTGGAGATATTTTATTAAGATTTCTTCTATTATCCCTTAAGCCAGCTAATTTGCTGTGAAATCTTACTTGAAAAGTGAGTTTGATTATTTGAACTTTGAACTGTCCATATCTGCTTCATACTTTTTAAGTTGATCTGATCTGTCCACAAGGGATTATTGAGCCACTGTGTGTGTACTTTCCCAATGTTTTTGTTATTATTTATAAATTATAATTGTTGTTTGCAGGTGAGATCGAGAGTTGATTAAACATTCCAATAACGTCCACTGTGTAGCGTCTCCCTGTCGCCTACCAAGTGTTGAATTGTTGAATACCGTGAATTTAAAAAACTGGTGGGAAAAAGGCAAACACATGTTACGAGTGACGATTAGAAGCAGCCGGCTAGCAGAGAATTAATGACAGTACTGTTTAGTACATTATTGTTAACCAGTTACATCAGGCACAATGAGCATGTTGATGAAGGTATTTTATAAGTATATTGTCCTCTCATTTGTTTTCCATGTTTTGATTTCAAAGAAATGGAAATGCACGGGGGTGTCGGAGGAGTTTGTTTAAAATTTCCATTTCAGTTTTAGTTTACAGTTTTCTTATTCAAAACTATTATTGAGAGTTATACGTGATAAAATATTGGGTTTGGGTTCCACCAAACAATTATTTGTTTAATCTGGTTTTAGCTGTAAGGTTGTAAGTAACATTTCCAAATTTATATTTGATGCTTATCACATATTGCCGGTATGCCGTTGGTCTTGTGAGTTTCTCTCTATCTAATCATGTGCTTCATGTCAAAAAGGACAAACACAATTTATTATCACTGAACAAAAACGAATTGCACCGATGCTATCAACAGTAACTACAGGTTTAATATAGACTATGTGCAAGTCTTTTTTGTACAAGGATTTTTGTATTAATGTTGGAGTATAAGTTACATCACAGGTCCTCAAAATTCCGATACTGGTCAGTTGATAAAATTTGAGTATTATTCTCCACTCATGGACGGATCCTGTGCCTGCCACTGATTTTATTGTGTGTATATTTATTTATATTCATGTCATATAATATTGAATTTATTAAGAGTAACTCGTGACCCAGTCTCGTCATATGAAAGTGGGGAAAGCATACGGGTTTGCCATGTGATGTAGAGCCATTTCATGCATAAAGTAGTGTGATCAGAAAAATACGCTGGTCCCATTATGCAATAACCGGGGAAAATAGCAGTGTATCTTGTTGATTGACGATGTTGAAGAGACAAAAAAATCAATAGTTTAATATGTATGTCTAATATGTAGGAAATGGAAATGTAATTGACTTTTCATGCTACAGTATAACAAATAATATAATAATATATTGTAATGATAAAAGAAAGGTGGGTACACAAGAGATAAAGGGAACTGGAAAGAATAAATGTTTGTCACATAATTTACACTTGTGCATAGCCCATGTGATGCCTTCTCAAGTGTTCCCATCCCAAGACTGATTGATTCCCTGGGAACAATTGTCCCCTTCACAGTAAAGTAGCTTTAGCTAAGCTACTCGGACGGAAGGTGTAGCAATAGCAGGTTCCGTTTTATTTTTAAAATTTTAATAAAATTATTGATTTTTTTAACAGCGTAGTTGACTCATGAAGAAAGCGGACACTTAATTTGCGGTCAAGTTCCTCTTTGTGGGAGAATTTCTCTCCTGGTATAATTCAATCCAACCGGTTGGTGCTGTGAATATCCTCTCTCATCATGGACGAGTTTTGTGGGTCCACGTTCTGGGTACGCTTCATGGGATTTTCATTATTTTTCGTATAAATGTATCTATATTATGTGAGTCTATAAATTCACGTAATGTGTGTTGAATTACTGTTGAAGATTAGGTAGTAACAATTTGATATTATTACAGGATATGAACCGGACATGGTTTTCAAGTAATCCAGATTTCACGCCATGCTTTGAGGATACAGTATTAGCATGGATACCCTGTGCGTTCCTTTGGGTATGTGCCCTCTCCGACGTTTACTACTCAGTCAATTCTCGGGCCAAGACGATTCCATGGAGCCCGTTGAATGTCACAAAATCTGTCATTTGCGTAGTTCTTGTTCTGCTCGAGGCGTACCAATTGGGTCATGCCGTGTCCTTGCAGTACGAAGGGGAGAATGTTTTTCCGGTGGCGATTTACACCCCCATAATTAAAATTGCTACTTACGTAAGTATACTCGAGTTCATTGAAATTAAATGAAGTTTCGTATTTTTATTGACAAAGAACCCTTAACTAACAAAAATGTTTTTTGCAGATTCTGGCGTTGGTTCTGCTTCAATACTCCTTACGTCAAGGGGTCCAGTCCTCAGGAGTGCAGTTCCTCTTTTGGCTGCTGCTTGTGGTCTGTGAGACCTTTACTTTCCGCACTGTGATAATGTCTCGAAGTTTGGTAGGTTAAATTCTCTTCTCCTTTGTATCACTCCATTGGAGGAATGCTCCATAATCGCTGTAATCTAGAAGATGCGTGTGACTTATTATTAATTATTACATTACATTACAATATTGTTTAGACGTATACATATATGCATTTGTTATACTGTTCCTGTTTAGCCTGACCCGGAAGAAAGGTTGCCTTTCATTGTGCACATGATCTATTATCCTCTGATTGCCGGCCAGTTCTTGTTGAATTGTTGGGCGGACATGAGGCCGCAGCATGAACAGATACCCGTCCCACTGAAAGATGTAAGAACGAGCCTTTAAAAAACCACATAAATGCATAGGAATGCAAAAACTTTGTTTTTATTTTCCTTCCTTTTGAATTACTAAATGTATGTATAAAAATTAAGTGTAAATTCAACGATTCCAGAGACCCTGCCCGGAAATCGGCGCTTCTTACTTGAACCGTATTCTGTTTTCCTGGTATGACGGGATTGCTTGGAAAGGGTGGAGAAAACCATTGGAGTATTCGGATTTGTGGTCATTAAACCCAAGTGATACTTCTCGTGTAGTTGTACCCATTTTTGACCAATCATATTTTAAACCGTCTCAACCACAGTAAGAATTGGCGCACCTATTATTGTAATTTTTATATACCTATATGTATGCCAATTGGTTATGGATAGGTAATTGAAACGCATATACAATCCGCAGCAAATTCTTTTATTCTGTGATTTCTAGAAAATCGGATTCAAAGGCATCGTTTACTAAAACAGAAAATTCTGTAGAATTCCGAAAGAAGCCTGAGAAAGAGTATCGAAGCATACTTCCCGCTCTGTTTGGTGCTTTTGGTGGTACCTTTTTCTTCGGTGCAGCGCTTAAAATCATTCCTGATTTAATGGCGTTTGTTTCACCCCAAATTTTAAAGTTAGTTATTATAGGATATTAATTTATTACCTCAGTTTTTGTCAGATTGTTGATTTGATTCAAACTGATTTCAAGCTGCTAAATTTTTTAATAATGTCTGAATTATTTTCTGAGGAGGTTTTAACATTTTCGTTAATTTATTTGCTTTTCATTTTTGTAGTGCTCTCATTGACTTTATTACTTTTGGAGGGTACGCTTGGAAAGGTTTTATACTTACCGGAGTAATGTTTTTAAGTGCTGTTTTACAAACTTTGATTACTGCCCAGTATTCACACCGGATGTACATGACCGGCATGAGAATTAGAACCTGCTTAGTCAGTGCAATTTATCGAAAATCATTGCTCGTGTCAAATGCTGCCAAGAAAGGTAATGTCAAAAGTCAAAATGCATAATACCTACCCGTGCTATTAACTGTATTAGCAATTAAATCAACGCTGGGTTAGCTTTAGCTTTGATACTTTCTATGTTGTACTATATTTTTCTATTTTTGTTTATGTTTTAACGCAGAAACTACTGTGGGAGAAATTGTCAATTTGATGAGCGTTGATGTGCAGAGGATAATGGATTTGGTTCCTTTCGTAAACATGATTTGGAGTGCGCCTCTTCAAATTGGTGTGGCCCTCTACTTCTTGTGGCAACAATTAGGTCCGTCTGTTTTGGCTGGATTAGGTGTAATGGTAGTATTACTTCCTGTTAATGCTTTCATTGCTGGCAAAGTTCGCAAATTGGGACTCGAGCAGATGAAAAATAAGGATAATCGTGTCAAAATGATGAATGAAATTCTTTCTGGAGTGAAGGTTTGAAGAGATTTCTGTAGTTATATTTCAAATTATTTTTAACTTGTTTTGTGTTTAAATATGTCATTTTTTCTGATCAGGTGTTGAAACTGTACGCTTGGGAGCCATCTTTCCAGGAACAAGTTTTGGCTGTTCGAGAATTAGAAATGGTCACGTTAAGAAAATCTGCGTACTTGAATGCTCTGACTAATTTTATTTGGACGTGTGCTCCTGTCCTGGTCTCAGTCATGACTTTTGCCATGTTTGTCTTGTTGGATGAGAAAAATGTCTTGGACCCGCAAAAAGCCTTCGTATCTCTATCGCTTTTTAATGTTATGAATATGCCTATAACATTCCTTCCCATGATTATTATCTTCGTCGTGCAGGTAAAATTTTCTTCTGGCGGAGTAGTGTCAAATACGCATTTTATTATTATTAATTATTGTTGTGGCGTTTTTCAATAATCGTCTATTTATTTCGTAGGCTACTATCAGTCTTAACCGGTTGGATAGGTTTATGAATGAGGATGAAATTGATCCAGAACAAGTTTCCCATGATCCTAATGAAAGTAAGTCTAGCGACTGAATGATTATGTATTCTGAAAAAATGGACTTTGATGAGAAAAATCTTTTATACTAAATTTACACCTTGCAGGGGATCCAATTGTCATCGAAAATGGAACATTTGCATGGGAAGGAGAGGTGAATGTTTTAAGGAACGTCAACTTGCGAGTTAAAGACGGGGAACTATTGGCTGTGGTTGGTACAGTTGGAGCTGGAAAATCCAGTTTGCTACAAGCCATGCTTGGTGAACTAGAAAAGCGCAATGGAAGAGTTAATACTAGGGTAAGCTTGGTATTGTCAGTCGGACATTGCATTAGTGCCATAAAATGTATGTATTACTTCCATATTTGTGTGCAAAATAGCTGTCCAACTATAGAAATTCAATTAGTTTTTGTAAACTTATAGGGACAAATGGCGTACGTATCCCAACAAGCATGGATTCAGAATGCCACCCTCCGAAACAACATTTTGTTTGGTAAACAGTATGATCCTGCCAAGTATGACAAGGTTATCGAAGCCTGTGCATTAAAACCAGATTTAGAAATTCTTCCAGGAAGAGATCAAACTGAAATAGGAGAGAAGGTATTTTGTTTTTTGAGTTTTTTTTTATTTCGTGGAGATTGGTAGCGGACGTTCCCGGGTTTAAAAAATGACCCAAAGTAAGGAGATGTTTTCCCCATATTTTTTCAGGGTATCAATTTATCCGGAGGACAGAAACAGCGAGTCTCTGTAGCTAGAGCAACATACAACAACGCCGAAGTGTATTTGTTCGATGATCCTCTTAGCGCTGTGGATTCACATGTTGGCAAACATATCTTTGACAAAGTTCTTGGCCCCACTGGTCTCCTGAAGAAGAAAACAAGGGTGTTGGTTACTCACGGCATTGCTTTCCTACCACAATGTGACAATATAGCTGTGGTGAAGGACGGAGAAATTAGTGAATATGGAACATACCAAGAACTTTTAGATCGAAAGGTATATTAATTTTTATCTCAGAAGTAATTTATCCTTAGTCACGTGTAGGTATTAGGTGTATTACTTGCAGTAACTAAATAAAAATGTTTTATATCGTATTTCCAGGGAGCATTTGCTGAGTTCTTGACGCATCACATCGCAAATGCAGATGTTGATGATATTGACGATCCAGAATTATTGAAAGAAATTGAAAGTGCAGTGGGTCCTATCGACAAGATCCGTGCCAAGAAAGGTAAAATACCTGATGGAGCTGTGTCTGACGGTGAAGCGGGAACAATAACTGAACTCAGTAGTCAGTTCAGAAAACTGTCTACGGCATCTAGAGTGAGTTTTATCGTTTTGTACATATATGTATATAATATACATATTAATATGACCTCTGTTAGTATGATAAATAATAAACGTAATTATATAAGTTTATAAGTATGTATAATTTTATTATTAGAAATACTGTAAAACTTCAGAGCAAAAATAATTAGCAACTCATGTTAATTCTTTTTCATTTTCGCATGAAATGACAATTCTACAGGAGAGTTTGAACTCGTTGAGACGTCGAAGTAGAGACGGAGATGTAAAAGGTGCCCTGATCGAAAAGGAGAAGGCTGAGACTGAAAGTGTGAAGTGGTCAATTTACTTAGATTATTTCCGCGCAGCTGGTTGGATTATGACAATCTGCACCTTCACTTTCTACTTGATTTTCCAAGGTAAAAAAATGATTGGAAACAGCAAATAACAGCGTGTTCGGCGTATCTCGAAAATTTTATCAAGTTCATGTGTTTTTTATATAATGTATATTGCTAAATTATGAAAATTCCGCTCCACAGGCTTAGCTGTCGGTGCAAACTTGTGGCTTACCCAGTGGTCTGAAGAACCAACCATCAACGGAACGATCAGCAATTCCAAACGGGATATGTATTTGGGAGTGTATGGTGGTCTTGGCGCCCTTCAAGGTACCATTAATATAATATAATTAAATATATACATAATATAAAATACTTGACATGTACTCTTGCGGCTTGATGTCATGGGTTAGTCAGACAAACTAAATTATTTTGTTAAACTTGTACAGGGATTTTTGCCTTTACTGGTACACTCGTGATGGCATTAGGGACATTGAAATCGTCGGCAGTATTTCATAATGAAATGCTTCACAGAATTTTACGATCGCCCATGTCCTTTTTCGACACCACTCCCGTGGGACGTATTGTCAATCGTTTTGCCAAAGATGTGGATGTGGCGGATAATATACTTCCTCTGATGATTCGTCTTTGGTTGAATTCCTTCTACCAAGTTCTGGCTACAGTTGTGGTCATCAGTTATAGCACTCCCATTTTCATAGTAGTTGTTGTTCCCATTGGAATACTGTACTATTTAGTCCAGGTGAGATGTGCCAAACTTGGTTATTAGGCAATCCATTTTTTGTGATTATTATTTTTACACAGCGCAATAGCTAATTCCTTTTCCGAACAAATATTTCAGAAAATGTTCGTTTCATCCACGCGGCAATTGAAAAGGTTGGAATCTGTGACTCGATCGCCAATATATTCACACTTCGGTGAAACAATTTCTGGTGCTCCAACTATCAGAGCTTACGCCCAACAAGACCGTTTTATCCTGGATTCTGAAAGTAAAGTGGATCATAATCAAAAATCGTACTTTCCTTCTGTGGTGGCCAACAGGTATGTGCTTTACATATAGTGTTCTCTGTGTACTTTATTTTTTTTATTTTATTCAACATTGGAATGCATATAATTAACATTTTACATGACTGAAAAATATAGATGGTTGCAAGTTCGATTGGAAACGGTGGGAAATCTTGTTATCCTTTTCGCTGCTATCTTTGCTGTGGTGGGACGCGAAACTCTAGATCCTGCTACTGTTGGTCTATCTGTGTCGTACGCGCTACAAATTACCATTAATCTCAACATGTTAGTGCGATGGACCTCTGAAGTAGAGACAAATATTGTGGCTATTGAGCGACTGCAAGAGTACCGTGAAGCTCCTCAGGTATTTGAGCTTATTCATATGGTGAACTGGCTATTTTATTTGTTGGTCGATTTAAATTGTATTTAAAATGACAGGAAGCTGACTGGGACGTTCCGTCCAGAAAACCACCGAAGGAATGGCCTGATCATGGTGTGGTAGAATTCGACCACTACCAAACGCGATACCGAGAAGGTCTTGACTTGGTTCTCAGAAACGTAACTTGTAAAATTGAAATGGGGGAAAAGGTAGTTTAATTATTTAATGTAACATATGTATGTATAATGTATATGAAATCATCTTCGTGGACAGTGTGGACATAAAAATCGACACGCAGATTTTCTTAACAATACTAATTTTTTTTGGGATCCAGGTTGGTATTGTGGGAAGAACTGGTGCGGGAAAATCTTCTTTGACTCTGGCATTGTTTCGTATTGTTGAAGCCGCAGGGGGTTCCATCAAAATTGATGGACTTGATATTTCGAAACTTGGCCTGCACGATGTTCGTGGCCGATTGACCATAATTCCGCAGGTATGCGCCTAATTTTTTGCCTTTGTTTAATTATTCAGGGATTAACATGATTTCTGTTTGATTATGATTATTACTGTTGCTTTTAGGATCCTGTCCTGTTTTCGGGATCTCTTCGCCTAAACTTGGATCCGTTCAGTAAATATAATGACCAAACAATTTGGCATGCATTAGAACTGGCTCACTTGAAAGCTTTCGTTAAAGGACTGGCGGCTGGCCTGGAATACGAAATTGCAGAGGGTGGAGATAATTTGAGGTAAAATACCAATACCACAACTGTAATTTTGTTATATTATTGAACTATTCACCGTGTCAGTAAATCTGTTACGTTGTCTTTATCTTCAGCAATCATTTAATGAGTTACAATATGAAATAAGAACTATTTGACGAAAAATGGGATGCAATGGATGAATTTGTATATTGAAACTGTCGATGTATTCAGTGTGGGTCAGAGACAATTGGTGTGCTTAGCCCGAGCCCTGTTACGCAAGACAAGGATTTTAATTCTGGATGAAGCTACAGCTGCCGTGGATTTGGAAACGGATGATCTCATCCAAGCTACTATTCGTAAAGAATTTGATGACTGCACCGTAATTACTATTGCTCACCGACTCAATACGATCATGGACTCCACCAGGTATGTTCAATTAGAAGAACTACTTATTCAGAAAATTGTGCATGATTTTACTAAATAAAAGGTGGTTAATGACTTCCCTAATTTGACTTCGTTTTACTTGTTATAGGGTCATGGTTCTGGATCAAGGTCGCATCAAAGAATTCGACTCCCCAGGGAACCTCTTGCAAGACAAGCACTCCGTATTTCATGACATGGCCAAAGATGCTGGCCTTGTGTCGTAGTATTAAAAAAGCAGTGAACAATCATTTAAGATCCTTTGTCACAACGATTTCTTCTGGAATCTGTACAGTTTTTTAAGGTGACAGCAGCTCGCTTTAGCTGTGTATATAATAATTACAGTTCAAATTGGGCCGTCTTTAACTGAAATTCTTTTTTTCTAATTTATTATAAACATTATACAGTATAACTATGAAATAAAATTAATATATATAAATAATGCCATTTAATTTACACCGGTGAAAAACCTCGATGAGGTCAAATGTTTCGCGAGTAATAGAATGCAGTAAGGTACTATTGTTTTGTGAAAAAAAAAATTATGAAATTATAATGCACTGTAAAAGTTTTAATCTAATCTAAAACCAATAAAAATGCAAAGGACGAATGAGCTATCAGAATCCGCCGTAAAGAAATTATGCCAGTTTGTGATAAGGACAAGGACTTACTTGGTGCTTTGTGTGCATTCAGCGATGAAAGCGTTTGTGTATACTTGTAATACTTAAACTGTGTTCGATTTTCCGCTCTGAAAATCTGTATTAATCTACTTCTTAAACCCGTTTGGCAACTTGGCAAGACGTATATAATTGTATTACTTCTTCTGTCATTTGCAACTCTGCAAGTCCTGGAAAAGTATGTAGAATGTTCAGCAAATATTGTACGCTTGCAAGCACATAGCACATGAATTCGTGGTTACAAATGTAATTTAATTGTAGTATACATATTTTTCTGTACTCTTTGTAATTTAGACTGCAGCAATTATTAACGAATTGTCATGTCATATGATTCGTGGTACATGACTCGTAATCGATGTAATCTATATGTAATCGTGATGTAACGTAACATGTAAAATGTATGTGTAATGGTAATATTAAACGATTAGACTAATAAAAAAATATAATAAAATAATTAGATTGCTTAATTATTATTAACTTGAACGAGCGCTTGAAAGAACCGTGCGCTGATCAACTGATCACTGCTACACCATACAACACCACATGTCACATCTTCACATCACAGGTTATCATTTGATTTATCATTTATCATGGTGAATTATTGTTGTAGCGATTACCTATGTATACCACTGTACTACATTATAAATAAAGAGGTATTATGGTCGTTCGTGGCCGTATCCCGTCGTCCGTGGTGCTCTCAATGCATATTATGTAGGGGCTACGTGACCAGTGACCATTGACAATTCAGAATTTTTCATTCTCGAACTTACTATATAGGTACTTAGTTACGTACCATTTTTTACCGATCTTTAGTGCTTTAAGTAAGTAGGTAGGTTCACCCAATGGGGACTGGCGACCAGCAATCTCACAGTGCCCCTGGAAACAACAAAAACTTAATACTACCTATAATAAATAATAAAAATAAACAATCATTTCTTTTGTAAAACCTCGTGCATTTTGCATGGCATTGGTTCAGATTTCAGATTGGTTGCATGTTGAATCGAATCCCTTGAATGTTATGCCTTATGTTGCATCGTTGCCTCGTTGCATATTGCAGTGTTATTCTGGTTTAATTTTTTTTTAAATAATATTTTTCATACTTGTACATTAATGCACTAATAATAACGTAAGTACATATATAAGTACTTATATATAAGTACATACATATATAAGTACATATAATGCAATAACGCAATAAATTAGTAATTATTAATTATAATAACGTAATAAATAAATCAGTAATCACTAATCACAATGACTTAATAACTAATAAACTAATAACATAAATACATAAAAAATGACAGTCTAATAATAACAGTCTATCACATTCACATTGTCCTTGTCACATATTATATGAATAAATGATGATCTATGATACATCATACATCAGTTATAAGTTATAACTATGTATATCTTTCAAAACATTCCAAAGATCTATGTACAAATTACAAATGTATATATGTACTACTGCTACATACATAAGTTCAAAAATCGTTTAATTTAATTTTAACTTGAAACACTTATTTTATGTTACTACAAGTTACAATAATTACAAGTTACAATTTACAATACAATACGACATACAAATACAATGTAATACATATGTTATTATACATATGTTACATAATATGTAATCCCTTTCCCCAGATTTTCCACAGTCCAGAAGTCCAGATTCCAGAACACGAATTTTCCTAAATCCACCCTCCTTCCTGTCCAGAAACAGAAACACCTTATGGAACGTATTATAGTAGTAATAATAACTACAATATAGTCATAAATAACGACCATCAATCATCAATTCATCAACCACCACCTGAATCTGAAATCTGAATCACCAATCGCCTACCAGACTACCAGCCTACCACGGTACCACCTGTGGAAATTGGAAATCTATCATTCACCTTCTTGATCTTACCATGTTACCAGTTACCGTTACCAACCACCTCCACTAATTATGTAATTTTTTGTAATACGAAATCAGTTACTATGAATTACATAAAGATAAAGACTGACATTGATGCTATATCGTTATATGTACGTATGTAAATATTAAATATCAATAATCCATACAGACCCACCCGCCACAAGTCACAGATCAGCTGGTCACTAACATCACCATTCACGGGGGTCACGGGTCACGGTGCCGGAGTCATTTGACCATACGTGTACACTTTTGTATAGTTTTACCTTTGCTACAGGCACATTTTCTTGGATCATCTTTCCCGATTCCTCATTCGTCCGGAACTTCTGCGGCCCCGTCCCGCGTAGCGGATCAGCTGGTCGTAGCCGTATATTCAAAAATTCTGATTTCTGATTCCGAAATGCAAAATATGTCGCTTCAGCATCTTTCTCGAACATCAACATGAAAAGTAATAGTGTCAACGGCACGTTTGAAAAAATGATGAATGTGGCCCAGCTGCTCCAGCGTCCGGCAAAACTTCTGCCCTCTGTGAAAACGCAAACCTAATAATCTATAAGTCAACCCGAGAACCCACTGAGCATCTGCAGCAGCGTTGTTTTGTTGAAGGTCTGTCTCTATATATACCAACTTCAAAAAGCTTTTGAGGACAACCGGATTGGAATCAGATAAGACTCCTCTGGCATCATGTCGTTCTTCATCCCCAAAGAATCTCCGTCTTCCCATGCCCCAAAGTCCCCGGATTCCTCCGTGTACAAAGTCGAGAGGAATGCCGAGACGGGCTCTGTCAAGTTTGCCAAGAAAGGCATGGACGCTGCCAGTAGCAGTGTCATCAAGTAATAGACAGACTAACCTGTTCCTTGGCAAGAACAATTGTAATTAGCGCTTTAACAATTCATCTCAAGAACTAAAAAAAAATTATTAAAACAAATGTTTGTCCAGTTTCTATCCAGAATGGTGTCACTGTTGTTCCTGTCTCATCAAGAAGAAATACCGGCGTCAGGATCAGGTGCCGTGTTGCAAACAATGTAAAAATGCCTTCCTATGTCCTCCATCCGGCGTCCTCTCCCGGACATTGTACTTTATCTTTGCCAACGCCACCTTCTTCCTCCTCATCTACTGCCTGGACGAGGAGATTGCTCTGGACACTATTTGGGCACTCATCCTCCTGGAGATTTTGGGCTTGGCCTTCGGCGTCGTTTTTAAACTCATCGGTCTCCCTGCCCTCCTGGCACCTTTGGTCCTGGGGATTGTGTTCAATAACATTCCCAAAATGAATTTTTACAAAGGACTTCGAGAACGATTTTGGATCACTAATCTACGGTAAAAATACGGCATTTTGAGATGTATTCGCTCAGTATTTTGATGGATTCCCATAAAAATTAAGGATTTTGGAGGAAATAATTTGGAAAAGCGTGTCCCGACAGAGAAATCGGCCTCACCATCATTCTAACGCGAGCGGGTGTGGAAATGAGTCCAAAGCAATTGAAAAAACTCAAAGGAATCGTTCCTCTGGCCGCTTTTGGTCCCTGCCTTGTGGAAGCCGTGACCTGCGCCATTGTTTTCTACCTCTTTTTTCGTGGGGAACATGTCGACATTGCAATGTGTTTTGTCGCTGGGTAACAGATGTGACATTATTGGGATTGATTTAAAAAAAAAGTATTTTTTAGAATGTCAGATGTTTCAGGAAACTTTTTTCGTTTTTTTTCTTCCAGTTTTGCCTTAGCTGCCGTCTCTCCCGCCGTGGTTGTTCCACAGGCTTTGTCCTTACAAAAGAAGCATTATGGGACTAAACACGGAATTCCCACGCTGCTCATCGCCGCCTCCAGCATCGATGACGTTTTGGCCATTTCCGCCTACTCCATTGCATTGAGCTTCGTCAAAAAAGGGGGTAGATTCCGGAGTTTTTTTTTTTGACCACTTAATTCCTGCATTAGTCAGACTTAAAAGCATTATTTTTACATTTTGGATATCGCGCATATTTAATAATGTACAATTACATTTATATAATATACATTTATTTAATTTATTTTTATTTATTTATAATTTATATACGTTTTTATTTACATTGTAGACACCACAAGTGATCAGGGATGGATGGTGTACGCAGCTCCCGTGGGTATCCTCGTGGGGATGTTCCATGGTTTAATTGTGGGGATGATTCTTCACTTTATTCCATCACCGGATATGGTGAGAAACTGATCTTTTATATTCCTCATTATGTCCACGGAAAAATCCCATTGAGAAGGTTGGATTCCCATGCGTGTGCAAAATTCTCTGAAAAATTCCAAGAAAAAAAATTAACATTTTTAGGGAAGTCGAAAGATTGTTCCTTATCTGAGACTCATTATCCTCATTCTATTCAATATCTGCTGCATGCTGATTTACTCCGAAGAACATTTAAAATGGCTTTCGGGTGCGGGTTCATTAGGTTGGTAAATACATATACCTATATACTTCATTTTTAACGGGAATGGTTGTATGGAAATTCTACAAAGAGGGTTAAGGAAAATAGTTATCATTTTACATTTACTTTATTTTCAAATTACTTTTTTTTACATTATTATGTACTCACTCTTGTGACGAGAAGGAGTTCTGGTGACGAGCATTGTGGCGTCTTTTGGCTGGCGCTCCGTGCCACATTGGAAGGCTCCGATGGAGAAGATCATGAATGCTCTGGCCCATCTTTGGACCCTGTACGTTCCGATGCTTTTCGGTACAATTGGGAACGAGATTCTGGTGTCTTCCTTCGACTGGAATGTCGTGGGGACGATAGTGGCCATCATTTTCATTTGTCTAACTGTAAGTTGACCTGCAAGAGAATTTAGTGTACATGATGGACCTACATTGTAATTTGTAATACATATGCCTCATCATTAGAGCACAGAAATCGTGGTTTTTGTGAAAATGTAAAATGCAGAAAAGCGATGCTATTTGGAAGGAGCTGATATAATCATGTTTTTTCAAGAATAGATTCGATGTTGCACAATGTTCTTGATCGCCGGATGCATTAAGTGTAACTTAAAAGAGCGACTATTCTGCGCCCTTAGCTGGATACCGAAAGCAACAGTGCAGGTAAGTAATATTTGGTACTTTCAGTATTATAAAGTACACACAAACACATGTAAATAGCTTGAAGAATATGATTGCATTTGCATGCATATATTCAAGATGTCAAAAAGTTACATTTCCTTTGCTTGTCTAACTCTCTTATGAATTCAGGCAGCCTTAGCCCCACTTGTAGCTTCCGAGTTTGCGGTTATAAGCCCCAAAGCCAAGGGTCAAATTGGGATCAACAAGAGACACTCGTCGTACGTTGTGTTGCTGGCAGTTCTGGGAATCTTGATCACAGCACCATTAGGAGCCGTCCTGATTAGCTTGACTGGCAAACGCTTGCTAAGGAAAGATGATACTACAGAGGATCAATTTGAGGATTTTGCTAATGGGGATGAAGCAGACGAGGTCAAAGAGATCGAGATTCGACCTTCGCAGGCTAAGCCGGAGGATGAGCGGGAATCCGTTGATCAAATCGATACAAATCTTGATACTCAACTCCTGCAGAAAATTGAGAAGGCCAGAGGAAATTCGAAGGGGTTGACAAGAACGTTGAGTGACACTGTAAATTCGAAGGGTGGAAGCTTTGAATCCAATGAGCCGTCTAAACCAGGTCAGACAAAACCTAAGGTTCATTCGAAAGATTTCACCGGGAAAGGCAGTGGCAGTAGCGGTTCCGTCTGACTTCCCTCCGTAATTCAGCTACTCACTAAAAGCCTAGCCTCAAAAGTCGTCATCTTAACAAATACCTGACTATTGTGCATGCATTCTCCGTTGGCCGTAAATCTATAGAGGACAACTTCATAAATGACTGTGGATACACATGATGTAACATAACTCATCACATGGATTGATATTCAAATACGTATAATGTATGTATGTATTACTAATACAGTAAGAGAAACTAAGACTTACTTTGTGTGTATATAAAAAGATCAAAATAGCTACGCTACGTACAAAATTAAACGAGTATCATCAATAAATACATGAAAACTAAGTGATACAATACATATTGCAACACGAAATCTGATGTTAAACTTTATTACATATACATATTAAGGTCTAGCTAAACAAGATGTTAGAAAAATGGCTAAACAAGTAAGAAATCATTCATTTGTGTGAAGCGTTGGGATTTTTCCTATTCCAGTATTTTGTTCCTTGATGGAGGAAAGCTGACCGGCTGTACACATCTTTCACAAGGAATGGACTGGTACCTGTAACAAGCAGTTACAATTACAAACGTTTTAGCAACAACAAAATAATAAACCTTACTCGGAATTGCGGAGTACGTGCTAAACCTGGCAACATTCAACAACATTCAACAACTTTCATTTGAATGTTTGAATTTGTCCACGTGATTGCTGCCGTAGGCGGTATGGGCATAATAGTACATAATAATGTAAGTATTGAATGAGCATTACCGTCCACCAGGTCATCTCTAAACACATCATTAACCTTCCGAGCTGCTTTTGTGGGTTTGTCAGCACAAATATTTTGATCAGCCGCCACAACAGGTTGAACCACATGTTTCCCTCCTTTCGGTTTGGGCAAAGGAAATCGCTTGCCCCTACTGGTGATATTTACCTTGGGATTTAAGTGAACCTTCTTACAACCGTTTTCGTCCACGGTTACAGAGACCCTTTTAAGAGTTTTGTTCCCGCATCGAGGGCAGAACTGCTTGTCTAAACTGTTTGTTAATTTGAAACATGCATAGCACCTTAAGATCCACGTTCGGATGTTGGTAATTCTTTGTCCAGTGGGTGAAATTATCTCTAAACCAATACTGAGCAGCGTGTTCTAAACAAAAAAATCAAGACATTGAAGTAACAGATTTTTGTAAAACCTCAGACTCAATTCACGTGTGAATTAACACCACTTTCAATATCAGCTCAAAATGCATATGAGAACATTGGATTCACTGAATGACCAATGAATACATAATTATTGTGATTACCTGCATCGCAAAATCACTTGTATAACACCCGACCGCAGCTGGTACATCGCATTCAAGACTATTTTTGTAATTGGTGGAGGTGATCCAACCTTCCTCATCGTCAGAATCATCTTCTTCTTCATCCTGCTCTTCTTCTTTATCATCCTCTTCTTCTTCACTCTTCTCCTCTCCTTCTTCCTCGGGTTCTTCCTTACTATCCTCTCCCTCTTTCGTCTCCTTCTTACCCCCAGCAACAAAACCAAACATTTTGTTATCCGCAAGTGTCTTATCCCTGTCGAAGGTCACGACTTGTTCCATTGATGGTGGATCAGCTTTGAGAGGAATGTCGCTATGCTCGAGGTGTAACTGGTGAGTCAAGGCAACAACATTCATATCCGTCTTTGACATCGCTGCATAATCTCCCGTGGCCTTTGAAAACCGTGTCACTGCAAAATTCAATTATTTATATTGTATGTACAACACATCAAAATATGCACACAGTTTTGATCATTTATGGCCTTTTAAACTATCTAACCACTCAACAAACAGTTATTTCCATTTCAAGAACTCTGCAATATGTATTTTTTAAGGGTTAGCATGGGAAACTACATAATATTTATATTAATAATAGTAGTAATAATATAATATTGGGGCTAAATTCACAAATATTTGGTACTTACCCACAGCCAAGCTTTCATCCTTTGGATCCAGAATCTGAAGGTCATACGGCAATACTGTCAACCTTGCCCTTGTAGCCCGATCTCTGATTTCGTCCACGACGGAACGAACCGTATACACATTTTCAGCCAAGTCCTGCAATTTAAAACCAAATCACATCAAGAAAATTTCAGAAAATTATAGCCCTCATCAATAACTGTGACTGTGACTGCAACTTTGGCATCACTAATAATATTTAATAACATCTAATATTGAAATTACCTGTAGCTGAACATTTTTAATGAAAGCGTTGGCATCCACCACCAAATGCTTGACTTTGGGCATCCTGAACTCGACTTTTGAAGTATTTTACACAATTGCAAGTCCCTCACACAGATTGTTAACTAAGATTTTAGATTTCTACTTTTCGATACGTCTTTTTTTTTTTTTTTTACATTAAACAGTATTAATCAAGACAATTGGTTTGGTTTTGTGTAGAACTCCACAAAATTAAAACAAAACACAGCAGAATATTTTACTCCAGGAAAAGTTGGCACAGAATGGCAGAAATCAGAAACGGGGAAAAATAAGTAGCGTCAAGTTTTGAACTTAAAACTGAAAACTAATTTTGGTTATTTCGAAAAAACGAATTTTTGATGTCGTTTAAAACCAGCCGTCTTCTAAAATGCACCAACACAATGCACGTGTATCTTCCACCTGGCACACTGCGGCACATGGCATGGCAAAATTAATACTGAGTTTTCATTTGAAATTTTGCGCTGTTTGCGCAGGTTATAGTCCCACGTTACAGGTTACAGTTATCGTTAGCAGAAAACTCTACAGACATGACCACATGACATACTTACCTATATTTTGACGCTGACGCTCTTTTAGAAAAACGTTTTTCATATTTTTCAGGTAATTAAATTACCTTTACTTACCTGTATTTAATCTCAATTAAAATTAAAAACATTTCATTTTGTGTTTACTTTATTTATATTACTGTCTTACCGTTAATTGTTATTAGCTTACTATAATAGTTTGGTATACCTATATAGTTTTTAAATCTACATGTGTACTTACAGTGCACTTTTTGTAATATTGTAATCCGTAAACCAGAAAATAAAATCACAATAATCCGTAATCCTACAAAATTCTGTGTAATTCTGGAATAAGGCTGAAGCATGTGATTTTAGATTTTGTCAAGCTGAAGTATTTGTAATCCATTAACTGTAGAGTTTCCTGGTTTCCTCATTGTTGAAAAGTCTTTTCTGGCTGTTTTGGAATGATAATATCACTAATAAACTAATACATAATGGAGACTGGAGACTGTTGAAGGTTCGAAAAAAAAATCGGTCGTACACTTTACGGACATGACGTACACTTACTGAGTAATTTATTTAACAAAAGTTTAATTTTACACGCAATTAGCTATTTTTGGTGAGAGTGTTTCGTCCAGAAACAACGAAGGAGGGACGACACCCATTTAAAACAAGAAGGAAAAGCACTGGCAAAGTCCTAGCAGATATTTCTCCATTAAAATCCCATTCATCTCCGCAAACTCCTTGATGATGTCCAATTCTTCGCCGTCCTTATTACAACCCAGGAACCGGGCACTCCCCAGATTCTGTGTGCCCAGCTGGGACAGAATTTGAATCCATTCCAACGTCAAGGAAAAATGATCATTCTCCACGGCCGAGTAGGACGTGGCCAGAGTGAGTTGTTCCAGGAAATAGAAGCAGGGCAATTTCGTGAATAGAAGCTTCACCTCATCCTGATTGATGAAATGACCGGCGACCGTGAGGATCTGAAGACGTGCCGGGACAAGATGGATATTGTAGATGAGGCACATTTTCCTTAGCTTCGGGTTTTTGTTAAAAGGTTTATTCTCCACGACGTTCACGTCAATCTCCAGGACATTCAATTGGGGAAGATGCTGGAACATTTTACAGTCGATGGCAAAGGACGTGAGCATGACATCGATCTCCCGCTTCTCCATGTCCCTGGTGATGACCACATTCGGGCAGAGCCGGATCACCGTCAGAGTTTTATGACTTTTGGTGATGGCATCCACGAAATTTTCGATGCAATCCGTGTTGTAATCGAATACAAAGCCATCGCCGATGAGTTCCTCCAGTTTCCGTTGGTAATTGAGGATAAAAACCTGCCCGGGGTCCTCAATGGAGTAGGTCATGGATTTGAGATGAAGGAAAGCCAGGAGACTTTGACCATGTCGGTCCTCTAGGTTGATCTTCCCAATTTTTAGGGAATGATCATGGATTCTCAGGATCTTGATTTGCTTATAAACATTCTCGAGGAATCTCGAGAGAATCAAACTCTCCTCCGTCCCCAGATCTTCGTACTCAGTATTTCCCGTGCTAATCCCCGGGAAGGAAAGGCTGGTGAAGTTTGTCTTGGAGACTTCCATTTTAAGCAAGGTCTTAATCCCGGGCTCCGTCGGTACTTGGATGACGACGGGGGATGAGGCCTTCTGAGGATCCGCATCGACCTCGATGAAGGAGAAGCTCTCCAGCTTCTTGAAGGACACTTGCTTCGCGAAGAATTCCAGGAGGAAGATGTCATTGTTGCCCTCCTCCAGGGCGTGCTCAAAGTGGAGGTGCCTCAATTGGGGGGCCACGATAACCTTGGGCTTGAAGGGGAAGGAGTACTTTTTGTCGATGAGGACATTTTTGAAATATAAGGAGTTCATGTTCGAGAGGCTCTGAACGCAGGCAATGATATTATTGAAGGAGGTGAGGGATGAGAAGGTGAGGGAGGACAATGTTTTCTTCAGTTTCAGAACCACGGAATTTGGGATGGTCTTGAGGCAGTGGTGGAGAGTTATGTGGGCGTAGGATTTGAGGCCCAGGATATTCGTCGCCTGACTGTACTCCGATTGGGAGATTGTGAAGCATTTTAGAATTTGATCCTCGTCCAAATGGAAGGGGTTTACCATTTTGGAAATTGTTCTGGCTTTTGACGTCTCAGATCCTAGGCATTCTGAAGGTAGATGTCGTGTGTCGTTCTCGTTAGATCCAACTAAGCTATGAGGGTTTGAGACGACGGTGTTGAAGTTAATTAATTCGATAAATAATCCAATTATTAGGTACAATAAATGAGAAAATTATTAAATTGTTAAGCCACTAATAGCAATTTAGTAACAGCAACAGCGGTGTAAATTGTCAATACAGTGTGTAAAACAATATGCATTAGTGTATGTACTTACATTCTGTGCATGGAATACAAAATATAAGAATATTTAAATTATTTATAGAAACGAACTATTTAATCGAGTTCGTTGTTTTCAATAGCAACTGGGAGAGTTATTAAGTTATTATGTGTATGCGCTAGCACTGAGTAGTGTAGGATCGTAAGGTTTTTCCCGGGCGTGAAATAAGTGATCTTGTGATGTATCATTTACCGACACCCGCACCCCGCCGATGAAGAATTACGCGGAGTTTAACATGGGATTTAATATGGGATTTTCTGGTGAAGGTTAGGGCGGTCCCTTTGCTTTTTAACATTTGCCAATTTGGGTTTGTTTTACTTTTGGTACGAATTATAAGACTCAAACGAGGTTGGGCAAAACCAAAAAAATTGAATAAATTTTTCAAAATAAAGGGTATGAGAAATTTTATTTAATTTTCTGTTTACTCACTAATCAACCAATATAAATTAAGTTTTTCAATTTTTTTACCACTTCAGTCGCGTCTACTTGGTAGAATAGCGAATTACACAGATTTTAGCCCGACCGCCATTGCAAATGAATTAGAACAATAAACTAAACACAATTTATCACAA
This sequence comes from Disparrhopalites patrizii, assembly GCA_034698585.1. NCBI lineage: Eukaryota > Metazoa > Arthropoda > Collembola > Symphypleona > Sminthuridae > Disparrhopalites > Disparrhopalites patrizii. The sequence goes on from JAQGBT010000233.1 coordinate 41,984, forward strand.
TCAAACTAAATTAATTTCCATCGTTAAATAATTGCTGATCCTCTGTTCAATTAGTACAGCAGGTTGTTGCGATTTTGTTGATGAACAAAACAAAAACAAAATCGTACTTTGTGCTCCGTATAATAACATGCAAAAAGCAAAGTTACCAACAAAAACAAAACCCCATATTTTATGAAAATTATGGATGTGCTTGATTACAGCACTATACACTCGTTTGGTGCGAAAATTTAATGCGATGCAATTGAGTTCAAAAAATGAAACATCTGTTTTTATCCGTTCGGCCGGAAAATGGAAACTTAGCTAAAAGGAACGTATACGCGCGGTAGTTCGTTCAAGGCCCAAGGGCATCTATATTTGATTATTAATGGACTTGATTACTCCATGCACAGAGGCAGAATGGAGATGATCACTTCGTGAATTAGCGCTCGCTGGAGATGATCCAATACGTTTCTTCACCGACGATATATTAATATCGTCGTGAATTAATATATTAATTAATACACACCCACAGGCGACTGCCCGTCTAGTTCGTAGCGATATGAGGATAAGCAGGCATGTATTGAGCACGTTTTATTTTATGTAAATGTTTTTAGTGCAGGTTGGAGCTAAATTTCTCTTATGATGGGCTGCATGGGCTGATTAACTGAGAAATTGTAATGTATATTATATACACTTCGTTTAGTCGATTAACTGTTAACTCTAAGTACATCCGCCATTTTGTCCGAATTATGGGCATAGAAACCACGGGCTACAAAGTACAGGGCGACAGCGAATACGCAATTTGTAGGATGTGTAATTCACCCAAGAAATTCCACCATAATAATAGCCTTATTGATTTCACCAATGCAAGACATCCGAAAATATATGAATTAAAATTCGAATTAAAATACGCGTTTTTCTGAATTTATACTATAAATTTCGGATATCTAAAATATAAATTCTAATTCCAACACAGCTTTATTCTGAAATACTCAGGCACATGGATGCGTATTTAAATACTTTTCGAATAGTTTTAATTTATTCGTAATGCAAATGCAATCTGGAATAATTTGTAGCTCAAAATAAACGCAAAATCAATACACAAAATTATAAATTGACTCCGACACTCTGATTTTGCAACAATTGATGCTTTTACGGACGAAACAGTTATAATACTGCCAATTGAAAAAATCATCGTAACAATACCTTGATTTGGCAAACAAAAACTTGCCCGAAGGCGAGAATTATCAACGTAATGAAGGAATTTTCAAATATCAACAAGTATCGGAATCCAAACATCACCTTTTGAATACGAATTCGCATTTCCAATGTATTTTTAATTATAAATTCCAATTAAAATATTTTTCTGACAAAAATATGGATACTAATTCCGATTAAAATACTGAAAAATATGAAATATAATTCCTATTTGAATTCAGTATTTCTTACTGGCAGAAGAATATAAAACTCATTGCTCATGCTCAATGTATACTGTATCAATTAATATTTTCGTGGTTAATTAATTATTATTAATGTTTTGTATGTATATTGTATTATTGTATACATATAATTTAATATAATTTATATACCCAAATTTGCACACACTTTACAGTTTACAATTTACACCTACGAAGGCGATACACTGTCTTCTCAGCAATTAATTATTAATTGTAAATAATTATATGCACACAAATGTTTACGTATAATGAAAGGAAACAAAGGAGTCTTATTTTTATTTCAATCCTTGCGCTTATTACTTTTTTGGAGTAGAGCCATAAGAGCCCATGATATCGATATGATTTTTCTGGTCACGATAATTAGAATTTATTTAAGCCGAGAGTTTGGTCACTGCTTTATTCCAAGTACGAATGACATATGTGTGGTAATTTGAGGTGAAAGTTCAAATTTTTATATGGCTCCTTTTTGCATGGCTAAAAGGCGTCGTTCCATCCATTCTCACTCGGGCCTTGTACTCGTCCAGGGCGCTGAGAAGCCCATGTAGAAGCGCCCGAGGAGTAGCGCCACCCCCACGGCAAAGGCCGGGTAGGATAAGAATTGCAGGGCGGAATTACGGTGAAAGACACGACATTGAGGAAGAGCATTGATACGATGATGGCAAATACGAGTCCGACAAAGTACGACCAGGTCTTGGCGGTGTCCTCGGGCAATTTATCTTTCAAGACCGCCATTGTCAGGATGGCCCCGAGACGGATTAGAGAGCGGAAGACGTCCCAGGTGGTGAGCAAAATGATTTCCACGGTGGTGTTGTCCCAGGCAATAAATGGCGTGGATGTCTCGGCGTCTTCCATGCTGAAAAACGGGAGGTTTTAGTTCTTCCAGGGAAGGAACCAATCAGTGACGAATTGAAAAAAGTTGTGGGTGGTTTCAAATTTTCTCAGATTTAAAATTCAAAAATTTCGGTCCCCGTAGATTGTTCAATGGAGTCGTTCAAATTTGCACGTGCATAATATTTAAGACATTTTTTAATGCGGTTTATTATTGTTAAATGAATGGGCAATGTTCCCATTTCACAGGCGTATTATTTATGTATATGCATACTTTGTTTTGTGCCTTATATCAATGTGTATCTTGCTAGCGTAATACTAGCGTAATATGTACATATGCACACAATATGTATGTATATCTGTACATATAATTGTTCAATTTTAATTAGCCTACCATCAATAATCATCAAAACTAATGCTATAGTCAATAGTCTCAAATGTCTCAACGTCTCAATTCTCAATAGTCACACTTGTTATGATGGAGTTAACATTTCCCGGGAATTAAAGCTCTTTTTTTTTTGCAAAAAAATGTCCCGATAAGTTAAAGCTTGTTAAAAAATGTTTCAGAGATTCATTTCAACAAATTTGACGTATTACTAAGACAACATTACATACATGTTTTGCTTGGATTGCTGGAATAATAAATTATAAAAATTACTGCATCTGATAAATCTGATATGTTTGTTCGTTTCTTTGTAGATATATGTTACATAACCTCTCTTATACCTATGTATTTATCTGTATACTTTAGTAATTTTAGCGTTACAAATTCCAAAGTAAAAATAGAAAATGTACATATTACTCGATTATTCTATTGTTATAGTGCCTCAGTTCAGTACATACATACATCTTATGAATTATTAGTTGTAGAAAACTACTGCATTTGAATACGCGATGTAAGTTGTAATGTGTAATATACACAAATGGTAACTCATATAACACTTCTAACGACAGAAAGGACCGAAACCCTCGGACAAAAGTACAGACGTCTAAAAAAAAATTAGAAAACAATAGAAATATTTGTAAATTAAAAACAAAAGAAATTAGAAAAATTAGAAAAATAAAATTAGAAAACAATAGAAACACATATTCGGTAAATAACGCCGTCCTTTATCCCGTTTGTAAAGGTGAATAGAATTTCGTTGATGGCTTGTCCCCACCCAAATCCCGGCGGTTCCGGCCCTTCTAATGTCCGTAGGAATAGAAGACCGCGAGTCCAAAGAGGTAAGGGGAGATGACGTAGAGGATCCACCTTTTCAAATAATTCGTGTAATAAATAAATCCGTAAAAGGAAAAGATGTTCCGATCCCATTTCAATCTGAGGGGTTCAATGCAAGCATTTTCCCGCTTCGTGGCAGCGGAGTCACGGATATTTCCCGGGCTTTTGGAAAACCAAAATTTGGAAAGTTGGTGCACTTGATATACACGCGGAGATTTCACTTCCGACGTTTTTCCCCGGGAAATTTCACCTTCCGGCATTTTTTCCATGGAACCCGTCCAATATTTCCCCATGAGAAAATTTGCTATCCGACGTTTCTCGGCGGGGATTTATGGGATTAGATTTCTCTTTACGAAGAACATCGCGGACAGAATCCGCGCCCTTCTGATGACTACTGCTGATATCTGGGGGATTTCCATCCTGCCCAACCGTCCACAATTTTGTGCACAAAGAGCACCAAGCACTATCGAAATAGGAAACGCTCACTTTAAATTTGTCCCGCCACTCAAAGTATTTGGCGTACTCCGTTAGATGGGCGTCCAGGTGGTACAGACAATCCACGAAGGACTTCATACTTGGAAAGACAGTCGCATCGATGTAGGAACCTTTTGGGGTTGTAGGTAAAGTTGTAGATAAAGGTTTGTAGGAACCTTTTATCTCCGTAAATGTCAATCTGAATGTATACTTGTGCAATTCGTGCACTACCTCGTTCCGACGACTGGGGATGTCGTAACAGTTTGAAACGGACGAAGATACCAAAACTTCTTTTCTATATTAAAATAAAAACCATCCAATTATTTTCGTGGGGGATGACTATGATCCAATTTGCTTCATTTTGTGTTCGGTTTGTTTCAAAGCCTGAATCGGTCCAAAATGCGCAATTCGATCCAACTCATGAAACAGTTCGATTCAATTCAAGGTGATGGATTGAATCGATTCATGTATTGAACGATCCAAAAAAAACTCGTTTCATTGTGACATCTATTGTTATGTTAAGCGAGATTTAATCACGTAATGAAGACCAATTGTTTACTTTGTCAAATAAATTGTAAAGTCACAATTTATATTATATTTACGGCTGGTTTAAATTCGCTGCAATATTTTAAGGGTTATTGTTCTGCTTTGAAAGAATATCTGATATCTTCGTATTAATTACGCAATCAAATAAATCGAATAATAAATAAATCAAATAAATAAATAAATAAGATGATCAAATGAATATAAAATTTACAATTAAATAATATTATGAGAATGACTTCTCACAGAGACAATAGCATACGCATGACGTTTATGACATAGTCGTGGTGTCCACTAAATACACTGCTGAAGAATGTCGGACTGTTCTCCGGACTGAATGCCGGATTGTTCTTCTCCAATCAGATTAAAGTTTCCTCTAATGCGTCATGCACGATTATTAGGACAATACATAGGTACACATATTCATAATGTATGCTTCAGACGTTTCTTATCAATGGATTTGTACATATAATCATTGTATTGTACTTCTACAATGGAATGATCTTTATCGAGACAAATATTTATCATAATGCCAGTGTTTTTGCTTTTATATTTATGAGAATTCATTTTAAAAAAATTAATAGAGCGGACAAGATCCTAATACAATAAGCCCGTGCATTTTTTCTCCTGAATTTGGTCCCTGGTGTGTTAAATTAAAGTTAGAAAGTGTATAGCTTAACTCACGATGAGTTAGCCTGGAGCCTGAAACATTTGCACTTATTGCCAAATCCACGATACGATTATAAGAATCTGCCAGGTTAGCTCGGACGAGACCTTTCCAGGAACAGACGACACCAAAACCATACATCATATAGCTAAATAATAAAGTCCATACCAGAAGTTTTGTCTATACTCTGCCGTCCAATTAAGCGACGTCACAGGGCATACCAGATACAGACCAAAGTAAATGTCCAGATTCCAAGCAAGTATATGTACGTTGCAATAAGCAATAGAACCAGCGGACTACAGTGGAGTCTCTCCATAACAGCACCCCTTATAACAGCATATTCTCCATAACGTCATGAAATTCGCAGCACCTTGTACCGGGGGTGGAGATCAGAATCGAAATCCGAATCGGTAATCGGAATTCATCCGATTTTTGAGCAATCGGAATCAAAATCCGAATTTGAAAAGGAATTAATGCAAGATTTGTATCGGAATCGGAATCCATATTTAATGATCGGAATTCCGTAAAAATCGAATTAAATATCGATTCCGATTCCGATCTTTTTTAGTAGCCGCATCAGGACTTTTTCGCATAATCTGTGTAAAATAATATAGGAATATAGGCAGAATTTACATATGTATTCATGTTACGCTTTTATGGATTTGGCACCCATATAACCTTTCTCAGTTTTATTAACGATAGTTTCCGTAATGTTATGTTTATACATTCAATGATTATGCGCATACAACATTGTAGTTGTAGTACCATTGCAGTATGTACGTACATACAATGTAGAACCTTGTGTGATATTTAATCTTCCATGCATTTAAAAACAATTTTTGGGGGATGTTCAAGCTGACTGAATTTTACAGTCAAAAATGGCTAGGTTTGACTAATTGTTTCAATAATTTGCATATTTTCGGTAATTTTTGAGGATCAACAATAGCTGTGTTAAGACTGTGGGTACCTTTTAAATGCACTATGAACTGCTCTGTGATTTTTGAGAGTAACGTGTTTATTACTAAACAAGAATATGTAAAAACAATAGTACTTAATCCGTATGTTGCTAAAGATCCGAATCGGAATCGAAATCCGAAAGATCCGAAAAATTATGGATTGATTAGAATTCAATCCATATAAAAAATAAAAATCAATCCAAATCAGAATTCAAAAGAAAAATTTGTACTCTGAATCGAAATCCGAATCGGTATGTATTATTTTTTGGATCTCCACCCCTGCCTTGTATACGCAGAATACATAATAATTATGTTCTCTATAACAGCATTCCTTTTAAAATAGCAAAATTTTGCGTTCCCTTGGATGCTGTTATAGAGAGACTCCACTGTGCACACCTTTGGAATGCATATCTAGATAAAAGTACAAGAAAAAAGTCATTGTTTCATTTTTCAATTGGTTGTGTTGTATAGGATCATCATTATAAATATATTATTTAGATTGGCTTTGCTTTCTGCAATCATCCCATGTTAAGAATTGAATATAGTTTTATGAGAGTTTAAAGTTTCAGGAAATGAATGTAGTAATATTTCCTTGGTACAGTCGACTCTCGCTATAACAGTACCCTATGAAGCATCAATTTTCGCTTGCTATAGCGAAAAACTGTTATAGAGAACAGACATTTCTATGTTAACAAACGGAGAAAGTTTTTGAGGGGAGCATTTTTTGCTGCTGTTATAACGAGTGTACTGTTATACAGGGGACTGTTATAGGAAAATCTTTCAGCAAAATGTACGACACGTGTTAGTGACTTTCTTAGGGTCGATCAAGCGTAAAGTTTGTCCGCAATGTGCTGGACATTACGTGACGCACCTCTATACAGTCGACTCTCTCTATAACAGTCCCCTGTATAACAGTACACTCGTTATAACAGCAGCAAAAAATGCTCCCCTCAAAAACTTTCTCCATTTGTTAACATAGAAATGTCTGTTCTCTATAACAATTTTTCGCTATAACAAGCGAAATTTGATGTTTTATAGGGTGCTGTTATAGCGAGAGTCGACTGTACTTCTTTTTTTCAAAATCCGCTATTCATGCGTCAGAATTAGGGATGATTGTGATTTATTCATGATGTCAAATTTTATAATTTCTAAGTATAAATCCTTTCTTGCTAAGATCCTGAAAATGATTGCGCACACTGATAACCGTCTTTAATAAAAAAAAATGTGTCCACATCCTTTTCCTAACATATATCGGCCGTCCTTCCGAGACCTCCATGTATCCCGCTACATCCTCAGATCCTAAGATATGTGCAAATAAATCAAATGTAATGGTAATGCATCTGCAAACAATGGAAAATTACATGGGGAAGGGGAAAAAAAGTTGTCACTGACTCAAAATTTTCACTTTTTATTTTTGTTCCGTCCATATACTTTGGTTTCTTTGTAGATATATCTTACATATATATTTATCTATGTATACGTTAGTAATTTTAGCGATACAAATAGTAGAAAATGTATTACTATAGATGATTCTATTGGTAGTGCCTTGTGAATACATACAATCTTATATTAGTTGTAGAAAGCTCCTATATTTGAATATACGCGTTGTGATTTGTAATATACGCAAATGGTAACTCATGTAACACCTCTAACGACAAGGAACTCCCTGAAAAACGTACAGATGTATAAAAATTATTTCATCACAATATTATAAATTAATATGAATGTATACATATGTATTTGATACATAATCCCACGTCCTTTATAAAACAAATTCCTACAAATTACAATATGAAATAATGATAAAAAAATACATACAAGTGGGCTCATAAATAATAATTAAAAATGAAAGAAATTTTCAAACTGAATAAAATCGTTTGCCAAAATTTACTGCCCATGAAAGTCCACAGCAGCACACTACACACTCGGCAAATAAATTAATTTCTCCATGGAATGTCTTGAATTCCGTTATTTGCTCCGAATGTAACCAAATGTCTTTGTGACTGATTTAAACCCGGATGTATTTTAAAAATAAAAATGCTCTTTGTAACTGACTTCTTTGTAAGTGACTTCATGCAAATTGTACCAGTACGCATGTACGTATTCTTTACGATACAATTTTGACTTTTGAGAATCCTTTGTTTATAGCTGTACAGGGAATAGCGCAGGTTTTTGGATACTTTGGAATGTACTTTTTTTTGTTTTGGTTTTTCAGTTTTCTCGGATTATTCCGTTAAAGCTGAATAGAATTTCGTTGATGCCTAGCCCCCACCCAAATCCCGGCGGTTTCGGGCCGTCCAATGCCGGCAGGAGTAAAAAGCGGCGAGTCCAAAGAGGAAAAGGGAAAGAACACAGAGGATCCACATTTTCACCAAATAATTGGGGTAATAAATGAATCCATAAAAGGAAAACATGGTCCTATCCCATTTCAATCTGAGGGGATCAATACACGCATTTTCCCGCTTCGTGGCAGCGGAATCACTGAGATTTCCCAAGCTTTTGGAAAACCACCATTTGGAAAGTTGGTGCACTTGATATACTCGCCGAGATTTCACTTCCGACGTTTTTCCCCGAGGAATTTCACCTTCGGGCATTTTTTCCAGAGAAAATTTCCCGTCCAATATTTCCTCCGGAGCAAATTTGCTATCCAACATTTCACGGCGAGGATTTCTGGGATTAGATTTCTCTTTACGAAGAACATCGCGGACAGAATCCGCGCCCTTCTGATGACTACTGCTGATATCTGGGGGATTTCCATCCTGCCCAACCGTCCACAATTTTGTGCACAAAGAGCACCAAGCACTGTCGAAATAGGAAACGCTCACTTTAAATTTGTCCCGCCACTCAAAGTATTTGGCGTACTCCGTTGGATGGGCGTCCAGATGGTACAGATAATCCGCGAGGGACTTCATACTTGGAAAGACGGTCGCATCGATGTAGGAACCTTTTGGGGCTACCAAGCTGTAGTCGCCATAGCCGTACACAACCGGCACCATCCCAACGTGGAGGGAATCGAAAAATTTCTCCGTGATATAATTCTCACACAAGGAATTCTCGAAGGCGAGGTAAAATTTGTACTTTTTCTGTCTCCCCAAGAATTCGTGGCACTCCAGGACGGCGTCACAGACGCTGGTAAATGGCGTGCAAGTCTCACTTCCGCAATCTCCGTAAATGTCAATCTGGATGTACTTGTGCAATTCGTGCACCACTTCATTCCGACGACTGGGGGTCTTGTAACAGTTTGAAACGGACCAAGCTACAAGACCTTGTTTTCTATTGAAATAAAAATAATAATTATTCCACAAAAACCATTATTTTCGGTAGGGATGGCTATGATTCGATTTGCTTAAAATGTTTGCATCGTACTGTGTTAAGGTCAATTCAAAGCCTGAACCCATTCAAAATGCGCTATTCAATCAATGTCATGATGCAACCTATTCAATTCGACTCGATTCACGGTCATGGATTCAATCCAATAAAAAATTGAACGATCCAAGAGAGCTCGCTTCTTTAACACGTTTCTTTAAAAATAGACGTGGAGACATCTATTTTTAGCTTTAGCAAAATTTAAGCAGGTATAATTACATAAAGAAGATCAGTTGTTGGGCTTGTCACATAAACGTAAAGTAACATTTATATACACATAATATTTATTGTTGGTTTAAATTTGCCGCAATATTTTTACTGTTATTGTCCTGCTGTGAAAGAATACCCGGGATTTTCTTTTTATTGAATAGATCGAATGAATCGAATTCAAGAGTTAAAATTAATGATTCACATTCACGTCTTTAATCGGAATATTTGATCCGATTCACGTCTTGAATCGCATGATTTGATCCCATTCAGATTTTTTAAGCGAATCAAATTTTTAAGGATTTGCATTGAAGTAAATCAAAAATTGCGATTAAGAATTTTTAATCGAATCAAATTTTTATGGATTTGCATTGAATTGAATAAAAAATGGCGATTAAGAATTTTTAATCGAATCAAATTTTGAAGGATTTGCATTGAATTGAATCAAAAATTGCGATTAAGAATTTGTAAGCGAATCAAATTGTTTAATGTTTGCATTGAATTGAATAAAAAATTGTGATTCAGAATCAAATCGTTGCCATCCCTAATTTTTGCCCTTTAAATTTGCCGGATATTTATAATAGTCTTTCACATACTTTGTACTATCGCTATTATTAAGCTTATTGATCCCCTCAACAGGCGGCCGCTGAGGGGACTCCCCAGGCTCCAAAGGAATGAGGCGGCCATAAGGAATGTAAATGTCCGAATCCGGTCGGTAGGTCATAGTCATATTAAAGACATCGTCAAATGGCTCAAGGTTAATCCAGGTGTGAATGGGAGCTTCAAACATAAGAAAGACCCACAGCTGCTCCTTTGACCGCAATTTGGGCATGTCGAGGTACAGGTCTTCTTCGTAACCTTGAATGCTGCAGAAAATAAATTACTTTTTTTTTTTTTTTTTGATATTGCCATCCCGGTAATAAATTGGATACAATACACCAAAGAAGTTTTTCCATGGGAAAAAAAATGTGGATAAAGCTCCTTGGAAGGGGCTGGGATAGTTCACGGGGCATGATGGAGGCAATCGATTAATAGAAAATAAGATGATAAATAATTCATCCACGAACCTATTTTTCCCTGTCAAATCCCGCCCATGGAACACTAGAGCATCGCTGGACTGGAGGAGACTCTTGTCGTTGATGAATTCACATTGGGTGTAGGGACATTCCTGGAGGCTGTCTGGTCGGATGCAGAAGCTCCGTAACCTGTCCTCTTTATAGAATTTTGTCCAGAATAAAATCCTTTTTTTCCCCGGATCTCCCTATGAATATGAATGTACACATACATATACATATAATATCTAAGTGGGTTTAAAAAGGCAATTCTCAAAATTTGTTTCAATTAACAGCGTCGCCCAATTCATTACATTAAGGATGTAAAAAGGGATTTTCATGTTCCAAGCCGTCAACTTCCACTTCCTCTCTATGTGCACTCTTAATTGGATTAAAAGGAGGAAGTTCAATTGGATTTAATAAGCTCAGACTCAACTCAAAAATTGGGTCCCCGTTCCAATAACAATACAGGGTGGGTTAGAATGATTTGGTTTCCTTCTTGTGGGCTACTGGACCCTTTTTAATGGGGCAAAGCAAAGAATGAATAATCGGAAATATTTTGATTTAAACCATTTTGTGCTATTTTAAGCTGATTTTAGACAGTATTTTAAGTCATTAAGACTGATTTCGCCCACAAAAACAAAATATAAGAGGAATGGTATCAAGAAATGACCTAAATTTAGGGCATAAAAAGGGTAGTTTCGAGGGATATTACAGAGGGACTTTAAAAGTAAACAATTCTCAGGGGAAGAGCATAGTCTAATTTAAAGCATAGAAACGCATAATTTTCTTGGCTAGTAAAAAGCGTAACTTGGTTTGCCAAACGTTTTTATTTTTAGATTTAGCTTTATTTTTTAATTTGGATTTTTATGCTCATATTTTAAATTTAGCTTTTATGGTTGCATTTTAAATTTAGCTTTCATGGTTGCATTTTAAATTTAGCTTTTATGGCTGCATTTTAAATTTAGCTTTTATGGTTGCATTTTAAGGTTTGCATTAATTTTAAATGTAGTTTTTAGGTCATTCGTTTTAAATATAGTTTTGACGTTTGCCTTTTAAATGCTGTTCTTACGTTAGGATTTTCACATTCTTTTTTAGATGCTTTTAAATTCTTAGATGTTTTTAAATTTATTTTTGCGCTTAGCTTGCGAATTTAAATTTAGTTTTTAGAGTTAGCTTGTAAATTTAGTTTGTACATATGTTTAGTTTGTTGTAAATGTAGTTTTAAGGCTTAGCCTGTAAATTTAGATTTTAAACGTATAGCGTATAAATGTAGCTGCTATTTAACTTGTAAATGTACTTTTTGTTTTATATTTTTTTAGGGTTTAGCTTGTAAAAGTTTTTTCTATTTTCGGTTCACCTTTGAGATTTAGCTTGTTTAAAGTCAGATTTTAGTCTTAAGTTTGTCCCAATCGTATAACATCCTCCTGTGCAAAAGAAACTTAGGAGCAAACATGCTAATTTTTCCCCCCTAAAAACACTTTTTGCTGGAAGCAAAATCAAATTGATAAAAGACAAAATCTGGAATTGAAAAAAAAAAAAACGGAATCAAACCTGGAATTGGAAGTCCACCGTCTCCAAAAAAGTGTCCACATGCTGGACGGAATTCCTCCCGGACTTATCCCACTTTTGACTACTCCCATTTCCGGTCTTCCCACCCTCCGAAAAATCCACCTTGTAAAAGAGGGCATTGAAGGTATACAAGACTCCCAGGGCGTAGACGAGGACGGAAAGGCAAATCCAGTGACTTCTCCGATGAGATTTTTTCCCGCCCCCACAAGAAAACCCGGCACGCCTCTTCCATCCTCCACGTGGAGAATTACTATTACGGAATAGAAACATTTTTCCTCCCCCCAAAAAAATCCTCGTCTTCCCCCTTTAAGATTTCATTATTCCAGCCAAATCCTCATCCTTCCGCCCACACTTGTTGAAGCCACACCGTCCACAAACAAACTGGCACTCTGTAAAAAAAAAAAAATTCTCTTATGTATTTAAAATAAAATGTGAACAAAATACGAAAAAAAAAAAGAATTATTACGAGGGTGGAAATACACCATTTAAGATTCTCCCTTTTGGGCATGGCCCATGACTTGAATGGGAATAAAACACTGAAGCATATAAATATAATAATACGGCATTACGTCACACACGCCATCGTCTTGAAGGGCATTATGTCTTTGTTCACAATATGACATAAGGCTTTCAAAGGGAAAGAAACAAAAGTGCCTAAATAAAAGGCACTCAATTCCGGCAGTTGCCAATTATCTCATGGAAGACTTGTAATAGCGTTTTGGACGTAAAAAAAACTTGTTTTTTTTTTTTGCCCCTTCAGCTGTCATGCGATTGATGGACACAGTCAATTCCGAGGAAATGGTACCACCCACTCAAACACTCCGACAACTTTTATTTTCCCTTTCTCCGGCTTAATAAGACACGAAAGGTTTTTATCCCCGGAAAAAAAATGTATATAGAAAATATTCCGTGTGGACGTCCCTTGAATTTCTACGGGGCCAAATGGAAGGGATAAAAAATAAATAAGGATGTTTTTTTTTAGGAACAAATTACGTCTTCTCGTGTGCTCCCGTACAAAAAGGGGGCGGGGAAAGTCAATATTATTTTTCAAATACCGTGAATTAATAACTAATAACTCTGTTCTGTGCATTACCTCCAAGGTTGGGTGCATGTGTACGTGTATGAGGTGTGTATGTACGGGGCGGCCCAGAAATTCTCAAGTGTTCTTGTATGCTTGTCTGTGCCGATGCCAAGAATATTCGGGAAGGCAGTAATGCCATTTTTTGGATGTTAATTTATGGGCGCCACTTCACCTGTGGAACGCTAGACCTATTGTGCAACTGTTTTTTTTAGATACAGGATGCCCCAGTGATATATTAAAAGATGGACATTCTGGTGGTGATGGAGAGTCAAATGAGAATGGCAAGATAACTTTTATGCTTTTATTATTTAAAAATTATGCGTTTGCTGGGAAAAATGATCGTTTGTTGCAGAAAAACTATGCATTTACTGGGAAAAAATAATATTTCCTTCCTTAAAAATTATGCATTTACAGTCGACTCTCTCTGTAACGGTTCGGCTTAAGTCGGCGAATTTTCCCCGTGATAACGAAAAACCGTTGTAGAGAACAGAATGTCTGTTAATGTGTTAACAATTGGAGAACATTTTTGAGGGTGCAATTTCTGTCATCATAATGGAGCGAGAATTGTTATAAGGGAGCACGTTATGAGGAAAGTCGACTGTACGGGAAAAAAACTTCTTGTTTAAAAAAGATGCATTTACTGGAAACAAATTATTTTTGCTTGCTTCAAAAATCTATCTTGTGTTGCTCCAAAAATTAATTCTTTCTTCCTTCAAAAATTTATTCCTTCAAAAATGTATGCTTTTGTATCACATCACAGCATTAGGCTTTTATTGTAGAAACTCTGCGTTCTAGGCTATTAATTTGTACTAGTTCTGGATAAGTTTTAAAAAAATGTTGAATTTGAGTTCAAAATCAACACATTACAGTGATTTGACAGTGACCTGAGCTCTTTTGGTGGAACTTCATTAAATTCAATAATTGATAGACACCAGCTCCCTGAATACATGGTACAAAATTTAACTTTCTTACACAATTTATTAGACGTTTTATCCCAATTGTTTAGAAATATGCTCTCTTTTTCGAATGATTCCTTTTATGTATTTATTGTTTTTCATTCTTTATTTTCTGTACAAAAAATAAAAATTGCTCCTAAAATATCAAAAATTATAGCTTAGAATTGCATAAAACGCTCTAAAACTTAGTTCTTCCGATTTTATACTCACTCTTATCTTGCCCTACTACAAATGAGATGTTGCTCAGACTGAAAAATTATGATTCTTAGGGGAAAATATGGAGATACAAACAATTTTTAATCAAGTCACACTTTTGGAGAAATAATAAAAAAAAAATATGGCTGATGAGACAACCCAAAAGTAAAGACAAAAATAATGTATAGAGATAGCACAAAATAAGACAAAAGTATTGCACGTATATAGAGATAAAATAAGACAAATATTGTACATAGAGATAAAATAAGACAAATATTATTACCAAAAGGAAAAGTGTACACAAACGTGAACTGTATTCCCTCCTGGAATGATATGAGCGGAAAAATGGGAAATTTGTGAGCATATAAATGTGCCTCGACTTTAAAAGTGCTTTTCATGGTAATCACGACACTAATTATGACCCAACAACACTTCCTCCTAACTGCTCTTATACGTTACAATGAATTCCATGGACTATGTAGTATAAGCGTGGCCTTGAGCATTGGAAACAGAGATTTTTGGACGCGTATATATTACACACGCACACACACACAGGAGGGAATAATTCTCACACGCTCTAGGCCTAAAAATTGAACTAGCAAATGAGACTTTTATATCCTCGACTTTCTGACGATGACAACACATGAACACATTATGTACTATTAAGTGGAGGAGTTTATTTTTCCCTCCCAGCAAAGGCTTTGACGGCCATAAAAATTTGGAGACAACAAGTGCTGGCTGAGTTTCTGTGTACTTAAAATTTGGTTATAATGACTTTTTTTTTCTCTCTCTCTCTCTCTCTTTCTCTCGTCCTCCTCGTCTGTTTAGAGTTAATGTCTCTCCTTTCTTCATCGTATTTTTCAGCTGTGATATTTCCCTTTTACGTTGACTTTTGTTCTCTCCGTATTATTGCGTCATTTCTGTGAGCCTCTCCACCTTTTTCTCTCTATCCCCGTATGCCTGGGCTTGGTCATATCTCTCCCAATTTTGGTATTTATATTCTCTTTTCTAATATCTCTTTCTCTTTTCTTTACTTTCGTTTTTCGCGACCATTTTTTTTTATCTCGTTTCCCTCGCAGTTCACTATTTTCTCTCTCTCTCTTTGTTTTAATTTACCTTATTGTATGTCTTTGGCTTACAATTCGTCATTATAAGCAAAATGATTTCTCACTCCATCCCTCTCTTACTTATCTCTTTATCTCTCTATTTCCTCTTTATATATCTCTTTCTTTCTATTTTCACCTTCCTTCATTTTTCTTTGTAATTCCCCCTGTGCTATCTCAAGTTTAATTTTTCCATTTTCTGTTCTCTCCTTTTTTATCCATTTTTACTTCCCTTTACTTTCATCATTTTCCTCTTTCTCTTTCTTTTTATCCGTTTTTCTATTTATCGTCTTCCTCTTCTTTTTATCCGCATTTATATGTATCATCTTTCTCTTCCTTTTTATCAGTTTTCTATTTATCGTCTTTCTCTTTCTTTTCATCCTTTTTTCTACTTATCGTCTTTCTCTTTCTTTTTTTTCGTTTTTCTATTTACCATCTTTCCGTTTATCCGTTTCATTCTTTTTCTGTTTTTCATTCATTTGGTCACTTTCTGCTGTTTATCATTGTCCCCTTTTTCGTTCTTTTTATCATTTTCCTTTTTTATCACTGTCCCCTTTTTCTTTCTTTTTATCATTTTCCCCCCTTTCATTCTTTTTATCCTTTTTCCTTTTGTTTATCATTCTTCTCTCTTTTTCCTAGGTATTACCCTTTTTCTGTATTTGTTGCCGTCTCTTCTATTTCTTTCCTTTTATTTCTCCCGATTATTTCTGTTTGTCTAGTTCTTCCTTTTATCTCTTTCTGTTTCTCCCGTTTATCCTTATTTCATTCTTTTTATCCCTTTCGTTTCTATTTCACACATTTATCTGACTTTCCTTATTTGAATTTCCTTTCCGTCTCGTTCCGTCTCCTTCCCCATATTTTCATTTTATACCCTGTTTCGTTCTCCTTTTCTGGCTTTCCTTTTTATTTCTACTCTCTCTATTTCCCTATTTTCCTTCCGTTTCTATCTTTCATCTCTGTTTGTACCGCCTCTCTTTTATGTCTCGTCCAGTTTATATCACCATTTTCTATCTTGCTGTCTATTCGTGCCTTTTCCCTGTGTTTTTTTTGGTATTTTATTATTTTATCCCTGTTTTTATTTCTCCGTTTACTGTATCTCTTACTTCCTAGTTCATATCTGTCCCTCTCTTCTTTTTCTATTTCGATAATTCTTTCTCTATGATATCCAATTCTCCTTCTTTTCATCGCCTTATCTCCGCATTTATTTTCATCCGTATTTTGTCGTTATATCTCACAAACCTTAAGACTTTTTACTTCTCTTCTGTATTTTCTTTTATTTTTTGTATTTTTATTCTTTGTATTTTCCTTCTCTCTTATACTCACAGTGTCGTTTCTTCCTCTCTTTCTTCTTCTTTTTTCTCTATCCTCAACTTGGACTATCCTCGTCTCTCCGGCTTTCTATTGGTATTAAATCTCCTCATCTCCCACCCGCATTTGTCTTTCTTTGGGCGTAGTTTTTCTCCCATCAGATATTGCACTTGCTTGTGAACGAAGAAAACATAGCACCTACCAAGACACACACCTTAAAAAAGGCCAGGTGAACCAACATTTGTCAAAAGGAATCGTTAACGTCCACGTGTGAGAAGAATTTGGGAAAGAATAAACAAATGCCGAAAGGGTCCTCGCCTGAATGTTTTAGCAGTAACAATTAGCACGGTTCCACAAATGTCGTTAGAATAATGGAGAGAAAGATTTTGTGGATGGAATGCGTCCTCCATTTGCTCTTAGTCATGTCGACAGAGCATGGGAATTATACACAAGGCGTCATTTCCCATTCGAAATGGGACACCTTATTTATCTACGAATGTACAGGGTTGTTCACAAATATCCACAGGATTATTCACCTCTACTTTTCCCCTTTTATTCATTGAAAATACAGTATTTCACTATACCATTCAGGGGACAATTTTAATTGTAGTTTCCAAATTTTTGTCGAACCACCCTATATTCCTCGGGAGAAATCACGGCCACACTCATTTGGGCTGGGAAGAACTCTATTATAATATGGAAGTCTTAAATTTCTGGGTGAACCACAAATTGGTGGAGAGAGGAAACCTGTTGCAGCCTCACGAAGGAAGGGGGAAAGACTGGGGCGGAAAAGGGAAGATGAAGCCAGCCCAAGTCTCGGTGGATCCAATTTAAAATAATAATCTATGAGAGTCACTTGATTCTCTCTCCCCAATTTTTTCTCTCTCTTTTACTCCCGGAAACAACGTAATGATACAGTGTGGAACAGAATCTATATGATATGTATCCTCAAATTGAGCCAAGCTGGAAAAAGGCATGTCCAGGAAAATATATAATAATGCACTGCTATACACATCCTCGGATGGGGGCAAAAGAAAAAAGACAACAAACATGATTTATGACAATCATGATGATTCCATGTATGGTTAAAAGCACACAGGATTCCTCGATGGGATCGTGCGCATGTCACGTTTGGTTTCCATTTTTTGAAGTAATTATTGCCATCCCCAAAAACAAGTACAGTGGAGTCTCTATAAACTACTCTGAAGGGAAGGACGAAAAATATTGCTACAGGGAAATGTTGTTATATAGAGCATTAAATATGCACCTTACATGTGCGAAGGGCCGGAAAAATAATGTTGTTACAAAGAAATGATGTTATAAAGAGATTTGTTGTAGAGAGAGTCCACTGTATAGGTACAGTAGAGTGTTTATATTATTATTTTACAGCTCTGAAGTGAAGGGCGAAAAATATTGCTATAGGGAAACGTTCTTATATAGAACATTAAATATGCTCATTTATGTACGAGGAGCTGGAAAAATAATGTTATTACAGAGAAATGCTGTTATAGAGAGACTTGACTGTACTTACATAATCGTAAATCTTAACGGTATCCCATAATCTTTAATCCCAATTTGTTATCCATGAAACATAATCCTAATCCGAAATACTAATCCAAAATCTTAATCGGCAACCATAATTAACATTGTTATACATACATATTATATGTATATGTAATCCGTATAAAATGTATATACTGCTTGGAGTTATAGACAAATTCCATGCACTTAAACTTTACATAATCTGTAGTCCTATTGCCTATTATTCTATAATCTCAATCTACATTCCTTATCCGCCGTCCTAATTCGAAGTCTCAATTTCTAATTATAATACGAAAAATTAATCCGTAATCCAAATTTGTGATTATAGTAAGATATAAAATCCTAGTCCGAACTACTAATCCCTAATTTTAATCTGCAATTTTAATCCACAATCCTTTAATCCGCTTATTCCTATATATAATCCGCAGTCTCTAATCTCTCTAATCATATACTTATAGTTCTTATAATATAATCCGCAATATTAATCCATGTACTTAATTCTTATACAAGTAGTCCTAATCTATCATCTTAATCCGCAATCCTAAGCCATCTTATTCCTATAATATAATTCGTAGTCTTAACCCACATACGGATGTATCTTCGTTCTCATATACAGTCAATTCTCTCTGTAACGGTTTAGCAAAAAGCAGCCAGAAAAACCGTTATAAGGAAAACCATTAAAAACGGTTTTAATGGCGGGGGATTCGAAATTACCGAAAAACCATTATAGCGTGTGAGGGCGTGATCTAAAACCGTTATTGCAAAAAGGATTTATGGCGGGGATTCAGAAATTTGAAAAACATATATGTAGCATGTGCGGCCTAAAACCGTTATAGCTAGCAAAAGACATTTCTTGATCGGGGATTCAGAACTTTCCCGGTATAGCGAAAAAACCGTTATAAAATAGCCTTTACAGAAGAAGATTTTATCATTGAAATGGTCTCGGGCGGGTTTATGAACACCGTTATAGTGCGTAAACCGTTATAATTAGGTCCGTTATAAAGAGAATTGACTGTAACCCGTAGGCTTAATCCATATTTATATACTTAATTCTTATATACATATAATCCGGAGTCCTAATCAATACTCCTAATGTGTAATCCTAAACCGCCACTCTAATTCGAAATCTCAAATAATTCAAATCTGAAAAATTAATACACAAGATTGTACTAATCCGTAGCTTCATGGTTCTTGTTACACAGAATTTTAATTTAATCCTAATTCATATTCTTTATCCGTAATCTTAAACCGTAATCCTAATCCGCTTCTCCAAAACCCGATCGTTCATTAGGCATTAAAATTTAATCCGACAACCGAATTCCAATCTGCAATCCATCGACCCGTATTTTTGGAATCTCTAATTAAAAATCCTTAATCCCAATCCTTGATTTCTTTTTCAGCCTTAATCTGATCCTTTTTGGTGTAAACCCTCCATTACAGGACATTCCAGCTAAATTCTATTCCGAATGTTATTTAATGATTCATTTTATGATTGCTGTGATTGATATTATTGATAATCTTGGTGCGTCATAGTACTCCAACATATTATGTATTATAATGAAGATCAGGATAATCTCTTGCCCAGCACCCCATTTAAAAACCATCACAAAGGATCAGGACAAGATATGTGCGCAAACCCGAATTTCCCATCATAAAACAGAAGTCTCATTCTTCGTGTTTATCAACATTGTAGATTATAGATAATCCCCTGTAAACCCACCTTCACGTGCTTCCAAGATAGCCCCTACAATACAAGGCCTAATCCAGTGAAAGGAAGACCTTAACCATAGGGAAATTTTCAAATTAAGAATAAAACCCTGGTAATAAACCATTTTTAAAATGTGGCCCAGGAATATAAAAATAATATTTTCCGTATGAATTAACCACCACGAAAAAAGTCATTCCTCAGAAAATTGATTAAAAAAACAAAAAAATCTTACAACATCCCACGTCCCTACCGTTGTCACCACATTAACGGCTCAAGGATTCATTTCCGGAAGAATTCAGACCAATATTTCACTAGGAACTGCCAGAAAAAGGGTTAAACCGGATTGTCAAACCATCACCATAAAATATCCTCGAAAAATTTCAACACATTCGAGGCTCAATCCAACGCCCAACTTCCAACAAGTGTTTTGAGACGGGGAAAAACAAACGATCACAAATCCTTTCCATGAATTATTCAGTAGCAGAGAGCGTTAACACTTGTGGATCATCCATAAAATCACGTCCCTCTTTTTTCCAATGTAAAATGAACAGAAAATGTGGATTTTTATTCGTACCTATACAGCAATAAAGGCTATTTGGAAGTGGGAGAGGAGACAAAAATTTTTACACTCTCTCCAACAGGAACTACGCTTGTCAATTATTCGGTGGTGTTTGGTTTCTCTGTGAGAGGAACAAAGACAGACAGAGAGAGACGGAGAGAGAGAGAGAGAGAGAGAGAGAGAGGAAAAAAACGTTGATCACTAAAATAACAGACGTCGTGCAGCAGTGTACACATACACCCAGTAAAAAAAACAATAATAAAAGCAAAACCACGTGGGTTTTTTGTCGTTGTTAAACCTTCTCGTCTTCCTCTTGAAAAATACACGTTCAACCCCGTGGAAGGCTAAAGTGCAAGTGAAGAGTTATTTTTTTTCCCCGTACGATTTCCAATGTGCTTCTTCCTCCTCCTTGTTTGCCTGTCCCAGGGCTGTAATGGAGGGGAGAATCTCCTCCTTCCCTCAACCCTTTTTTTTCCCTTTTATGCTATATCCTTCCTCAGCCATACTCAGGCCTTGTCTTGTCCAGGGGCGTCCCCCGAAACCATTGCTAGGGCCTGGTAAAATAGGAAATGTCTTAAGAAGGAATGCAGTGGAGTCTCTATATAACAACTCTGAAGGGAAGGGCGAAAAACGTTAGGGAGAAACGTTGTTATAAAGACCATTAAATAATCCCCTTTACATGTAGGAGGTGCTGGAAAAATAATGTTGTTACAGAGAAATGTTGTTATAAAGAGACGTTATAGAGAGACTCCACTGTAGCTCCATATATGATGTTGAAATTCGACAATAAAATCTACCTTGTAGGGTAACGCTTAATATTGTGGCTTGTGACTATACTTTTGCAACGTTTTTTTTTTAATTTTTCTCAGCTGTGGTTTAAGTAAGGAATTTTGAAGAAGGCTAATATGTAGGATTATAAGCTATAACCAATTTATTAAATTTGTCCTCACTGATTTCATGTTATGATTTTTTTAAAACATACTACAGGTCACAAATGTGGCCATTTGCAGGCAATTGTGACCATCCTATCTTCAATTGTGGTAAATATTGATAATTATGACAAAAATATTACTGGGAGTAATTACAGACTTAATATATGTATGTGGGGTTATCTTGAAAGTCTGGTGTTGAATCATTTTTAAACGCCCAGAAAAAAAATGAAGGTGGTTAAGTTAATATTTGAATTTATGGTTTAAGTCTAAAAATACTCTGAAAACGTTTTCCGACTCGAATTGGTTTTGGCTTTGATTCTAAAGTCCTAGAGATGTGATGTAAGGGCATGGCAGGAAATTTGAATAAATCGACGATTAAATATTATTATTGAATTGACAATTAGAATATAAACAGACATAATTTACATAATTTGATTTAACCCCATTTTGAATGGAATTTATATTACTTGATAGTTGATAGGCTTTTTGACCGGTATAATTTTGCAGGTTAAATATGTATATAAGACCTATTAATACAGAGGGTGAACGATCTTTTTATACTCACCCTTAAAATTAATTTCCTAGGCACAATTTAATCCGATTTACTAAAAACTTTAAGATTTTTGCTTATAGTAAATTAAGCAAATTACTATCCGATTATGAAAATTCGGTGAATATATAATCAGCCGTGTCTGAGATACATCATTTAGAAAACAATACCCACGAAAATATTTTTTGCACCCCGAAAATCGGGTTTCTGGAGTTCCGTGGTGCAGGTAAAAAGAATTGCATTTAAAATGCGTGTTTTGTTTACAAAATACAAATAATTGCATTTAAATGCATATTTTAATTGCAAAATGCAAAGAATTGCATTTAAGATACGTATTTTAAATTTACATACAAAAATCAAATAAATGTATTTAAAATGCGCATTTTAAATTTAAATACAAAATTCAAATAAATATTTAAAATGCGTATTTTAAATTTAAATGCAAAATTCAAATGAATGTATTTAAAGTACGTATTTTAAATTGAAATACAAAAGTCAAATGAATGTATTTAAAATACGTATTTTAAATTTAAATACAAAATTCAAATAAATGTATTTAAAATACGTATTTTAAATTTAAATACAAAATTCAAATAAATGTATTTAAAATACGTATTTTAAATTTA